>MU183726.1:133417-178858 GCA_016904865.1 Pissodes strobi
AGACACTGCGAATAACTTCTCGTTATAGGTAAGTTCAATTAGCCCGAATAATCACCTAATTAAAGACTAAATTACGGTTATCGAATCATGATCCGTCACATATACCATATTACTAACCCAAACTGACTATGGCTATTCAGTTCAGCTAAGTTTCGTTGATAACTGCCGCAAAGACAATATATAAATAAACCAGTTAGACCTGGAGTTATTATAGCCACTAATTTATTACAGACCTTAACATATGGCAATTTACTCCACAGTCAAGTTACCAGTAGGACAAAGATAATAAACAATCTGTTCGAGTAAAGAAAATCAAAGGCCGCAATAAAAAAACAATTGAAAATAACGCAAAGTCCACTAGGATTATGAGTAATGATCCGATCTACAGTTATTCAACGTAATCCAGAAATCGTGAAAATTGAGTACAATAATAAACTAGTTCGACCTACAACGTAATTGCGTCAGTCAATTAACAGTTCAAAAAAATAAATTCGATCCAAAATCTGATTTACTCTAGATCAGCGGATCTAACTGAATTTTAGAATTTGACTAAATAAAAGCCAGCATTTTACGCTCGTCAAAATTACCCAAAAATTATAAACAATAAATCAAAGTTCGCTTGAGAGGAAATTTGAGAATTTAATTTAAATAAAATCAAGTATTTTAGACTTGACAAGATTGTTCAAAAATTCAAAGTTATTTGAAAAGAAAATTTGAATGACTAAAGGTGGCTTTAATAAAGGACAAAGTTACTCTTTGTTCGAAAACAAAAGCAAAAAAAAATTATAAATAGAGATCGTAGTTAATCACAAATTCGCCGCAACATAGATGAATGAAAAAAAAAATAAAATGGAAATTGCTCACTTGGTCGATGAGTAACTACTCAGGCAGCTTCCAGAAAGAATTGCTCACTGTAGGAAGTTGACTTCCTTGACAGGCAAAGGACTGCAAGACTCTATACAGGAGGTACGCTAGACATGCGTAGCCAAGGAATACTCTGTCGCTAACGATGCTCGTAGATAACAAAGAACAACTCGACAATGGCAATAAGCCTCATAGTAGAAATAAACCCAACGGTAGTCGTTAATTCAACGGTAGTAGTCACCCCAACGGTAGTCCCCTGTGAGAGAACACATATTGAAGGTTCCACCGGCAACTCTTAATGAACGAGCAATATAACTCGGTGATCAAAATCAACCATCAAGGATAAAGAGAAATCAGAATTAAAAAAAAAACAATTATTTACCTGTGTAGGGGGGTAGCCAGTTGCGTAACGCTAGAAGGCTTTTAGTTGGGCAAGTAGGCTTCTGTAAGAGATTAAAAAAAGAAATTAAAAACCTGCCCACGTCCGTCACAAAATGTTGCCGTTCTCAGAGAGACAAAAAAATGCACAAAAAACTTACCTTGTAAAGCAGCACTCAAATCCCACAAAGGGCAGTTTCAGACACCAACACTTATGAAAAGATCAGGTACAACTAAAAACTGAAACTGTTAAAATGACCCGGTCAGAAAAAAATTCCAATAACAGGTGGAAATCAAAATGGAATCCGACTGGCGTCAAAAATGACTGCTTGACTCAGTTCATCGTAAAAGAGTGACCCAAGCGACCGAAGAGCAGTACCGCACGAAGCTTCTTACCCCGAAAGAAACTCGCACAACAAATGAACTTCCAGTAAGGTCGATCACATGTTCCTCTCAATAATTCATCCAAGGGAATTAAACGATAAAAACCTGGGATTTCGATGCACAGGCATCCCCAAAAAAAAAACTACCCAGAATAGACAAAAGGGCATCGTCATTAAGCCACTCCAACCAATAGAATTTCCCAGTTTTCCAGGGATAATAAATTAACTGCGCGCACGATGAAACTTGGTAGCCAATCCGAAACCAGTACGTACTACGAAAATATTGGAAGGTCATAGATTCTAATTTCACGCGCTAAATTCAATTTGTTGAAAATCGCATCATTTTGCAGTGCGGGTTTATTAAAATTTCTCGATCGGGGAGCGACGAAACCAAGCTGGTTGGCATAACTACGAGGGTCTATCTCCCCGTTATTACCTACGAATGCGTTCGGGACTCCAAGCATGGCCACGTTGTTAACATGGCAAAATTAGCCTCTCAGAAGCTTAGTGCTCCATTTCGCAACAAAAAACTGTATACACCGCAGCAGTTGCTCTTGATCTACAAAGGGCAAATAAAACCGTGCTTAGAATATTGCTCACACATCTCGGTTGCCGTACGTAAGCACACGCTGGATTCCATTCAGAAGGGAGTTGTGCGTCTCGTCGGCGAGCCGGAGTTGACCGGGGATCTGGATAGTCTCGAACATCGCAGTCATGTGGCCGAGATATCCCTGTTTTACAGATATTTTCAGGGCAGATGTTCGCAGAATTTGGCCCGCATCATCCCGGCCCCAGCAATGCCTGTCAGACAGTCGCGACAGACGACAAGAGCGCACTTGTTCGTTGTACAACTGGAAACACCTAGATCGTCGTTTTATAAGGACTCATATTCAAGAACCGTGTCAATCAAATCTTCGCACACACAGCGCTCGTCGAGTGGCATAGGATTTCCCTTTAATGCCATAAAAAAACATAGATAGTTAATTTAATGGTTACAATGTTGCTTCCATTTCCGTATTCGTAATGTAATTTACAACAAATATTATTGACACACTAACCCAAACCATTCAAGATGAAAGAAATATGATGATTGTTGAAATTTGATATATTTTGATACTATAGAGAAATTGTTCTAATGAATTGCAAAATATTTTTCAGCAGAAATCGTAATAAAATGCGAAATATCAGAAAAATTTGAGGAAAATTGAAGAGGATCAAAAACCCTGCATATTGGACTGGTCAATTATACAGAGCGTTCGGTTTAAAAATCAATGGTAAATCAATATAAACTTTTTTAAGTTGGAATGACAGTAAGATACCTCACATAAATCAATATTTGAATACTTATGTCCTTTATAGGTACGAAAAATATGATGAATGTTGAAATATGATATATTTATTACATTTTCCTAGTCACGACTAGTTGAATTACAAAATATTTTTCAGTAGGAATCGTAATAAAATAATAAAGCGAAATATGGCTAGAAAAGCAAAGATAAATATCGAATAACTTGAGAAAAATTGAAGAGAATCAGAAACACTTCAGATTGGGCTGGCCAAATAAAAAGCGTTCTTTTTAAAAATTAATTGTAAATCAATGTAAAGTTTGTCGTCAGGTTAGAATGAGCGTAAGATACCTCGCATAAAATAATTAATGTTTGATCCCTTTGGAGACGCAAGAATACTTATGTCCTTTATAGTGACGAATATTGTATTTCTACCTCCTGTTGGTTCGGCATTATTGTAGATAATTCCCTGCCATTATTTTGGTAAATAACAGGACGACGCGACGCGACGCATGTCGCGTCAAATCAAAGACTAATAATTATACTACTGAAGAACTTTACGACAAAATTTAAATATGCATTAAAACAAATTATTTTCTTGTCACATCGTTTCTTGTGTATACTTATTTCAAAAAATATGTATTGGCCCTCTGAAGCTAAGGAGCTTCTTTGCTTTATAAAGTTTTTCATTTGTATTAATATATCTGAGTACCAGTCTATACCTTTCCTATAAATCACTCACAAATAAATGGGGTTAAATTTTCATATTCGCATGAGAGATGTATATCTTAAAATTTGCTAAATCCTTTTATCAGACATTTAATTGATTTATGATGTTTTGCCACAAAAAGAAACAGTTTCACAATTCTTTCCCACCTGATAAAATAAAGAACCATAATACGTTTGTATTGTAGATATTTATTGTTTTCTTCGATACAGGTTTGCAGATGCAGATATTCGATATACAGATGTTTCAAAGAATTTTAATAAATTCATACTAGGTTTTATTTTGGATTATTATTTACATGTTTAATATGCTTTAATACTACAATAAATAAATTTATATCATATATTCGAAGGGCAATCTTAATAAATACACATTCAATGTATCTATACTTCTAAGACATTGGGCTGCTTATATACGATTTGGCATCATTTTCAAATGCAAAAGCCAATTTCAGCAGAGCGGTTTTCTAACGAACATCCGTGTACACTTCAATAATATTCAGGTCACATAAAATGTTAAATCTGAAATTGACATAAATCTAGGATTATTCATTTCATTTCTCGAACTAGCGATTGATGAAGCAATTGTACAGCAACTATACGTAGAGAGCTTGTATGCATGCGATCTACCTTATAAGGTCATCTCATATTTCTCTTTATGCCCCTAGGAAATCTTATTCAATTTTTAATTTCCAATTTATTAAACATTTCCATCATGGATCCATCAACTCCCATTCCCCAAGATTCCGGAACGTCCATAATGAACTGGCTCGAAGGTTCAACAGGTTTTGCAGATTGTTTAAACATCCTCCCCTTTGGTTTGAATGCTGGTAACTTTTGAGGAGATATGATTTCTGTAGTATCGATTGAAGCAGTGGTCGGACCATCACCAATAAATTTACCTGGTTTCTCCGAATCATCGTAAACTTCATCAATTTTTAGCGGATTATTTTTACGATGGTTGTGGTCAATGGTATTTGGTGTTATGTTTAACTTAGAAGTGATTGTCTCATAAGCTATTTCATTTTCTACAGATCTTAGATCGACATCTTCACAACATTCCTGAGAATTCGTCGCCGTTAATCCATTAAAAACACCACCATCATTCAGTTTGCAAGAACAATAGTCACTGTTCCCATTTTGATCACTTTCCACAGGATCCAAACAACTACATGCTAGATTCACTTGATTTTTCACATCGCGTGAATCTTGCTTCTGAGATTCGTTTTGAAGGGCCATTTTCGCGTTTATTCGATCAACAAACGTGTGGGAAAACTGGAAAATTTAACTTCACTTTGCTGCAATAACAATTATGCTTTCGAGAGGTCTAACCTCATGCAGTTTGCAAGGGAAGCTTTACTATGTGTAATATACGATACAATACAATCTACTGAATAGCATGCGGAGATTATTTTATTTATAATGAAGTCTGGCGCTTTCTGATAAGATAGGGAACATGTGTGGAGTATATATAATAGATTAAGATTATAGGTCTTAAATAGAGATATATATATATATATATTATTTTGCGGTTACATTATACCGTAATTCCTATAAGGTAATTCAAAGCATTGACGTATTATTAACAGGTGGCGAAAGATCGTATTGCACCATAACCAGGCAAAGACATATGAGATATGGTTTATTATACGCAAACGTGTGATTGACGAAACTAAGGACAAGCACATTCCAAGGATCAGAAATAAACTGTTGCAATTCCCCAGTGGCTCCAGGAATTTCTGTTCGGTAGCAAAGGCTGTAACTAATAACTTTACAAAAACGTTTCTACCACCTTTGACATACAAACGCGGCGTCACGGCGACTACAGCTAAGGAAAAAAGCAAACATGCTCGCCGAAATGTTTTCATCGCACTCTACCTTGGCAAGGCTCTCCCCATTATATCCAACATGAATACTATTATGGCAGAAGTTAAGTTTCACCACCATGATATTTGTAAAATGCTCAAAGATCTAGATACGGAAAATCCATCAGGACCGGATGGAATATCTGGGAGCGTGTTAAAGAACTAACACAGACTTTCTTCTCTGTCTTACCGAAAAGGGATTTACCCATCTTTTTGGGAAGTTGCTGTAGCTGATAAATAATTCCAATAATTTCCAAACTCATGGAACGTGTAGTCAATCAGCAACTACACAAGTACCTCGAGATCAACAAAATAATTAGCGACAGCTAATACGGCTTCCACAAACAGCGATCAACAGGAGATATATTGGCCTATGTCATTCATATATGGAGTAGGGCAATTGAGAACTACGGAGAATCTCGAGCGATTGCGTTAGATATTTCGAAGGCATTCGACAGAGTTTGGAATGACGGATTGCACAACAAACTGCTGTCCTTTGGACTTTCAGCGTCGCTGTGCAGCTGGGTTGCCAGTTTCCTTTAGAACTGATCCCCGCACATTCCGACACGTTCCTCGTTAATGCAGGCGTACCTCAGGGCACAATACTTTCGCCAACTCTGTTCCTCATCTATATTAATGACCCGCTGACCGCAACCAATAATCCTGTTTACAGTTTTGCAGATGACCTTTACCAACAACTGAGCCTTATCAGTGCAGGCACGAGCGGAATACATCATTTAATCAAGATCTGGAGAAAGTTAGAACGTGGGACAAGAATTTGGTCCAGTTCAATGCAGCAAAAACCCAAGCAGCCACGTGTACCAAGAAAGCCAATACAGCGGGCCCTGACCTCATTATGGCATCAGGATCGACAAACAGGGGTTTTTCTTCTCAGTGTATCTACGTCAACAGTATCACTTATGAGCCACTTTAGTCCTTATCTCAACATTTTAAAAATGGTTGAATTTGTTAAAAAATTGTACAAAATCAGTGCATTTATTCCGGCATGTCAAGCATGCCACAAAATACTGTCATAGACCACCTTTTGGCGGATCTTGCTGTGGTGGAAATGTGGCAGGTTTAATCAAATGTGTCCGTACCGCTATTGGTACCATTATAATCTAAAGTTATTACAGCTTTGTTTGTGGTCTCATCTACATCATTCTCATGCAAAGTAGATAACAATAACAGCACTCTTCTACTTAGAAGTAAATGATACCAATGTCCTATTGTGGCCAAAAACAAATTTTGATGCACCTTCTTAAAACCAAGTGGTATTCTCCGCTTTTTCCTTCGCATAGTGCCCATCATAGCTAGTCCTTGTTCGGTTAACAAATTTTCAAACAAACGACGAAACCAGCTCCTAAACTTAGGTGGGGGCACAGCACATGCAAATTCAGATGGGCAGAGCGTTGGAAGACGCAAAGATAGAAAAGTCCAAACAAAACTTTTATTTCAGAAATATCTGTTGTACTGTGTTAAGACTGCCGAACATTTATTGATTCTCACATTCTTATAATTCCTTCATCAGGGGAAACAACAGCTGCATTTATTATAGCTTCGGAAAATAGTGAAGTCCATGTTTCAAGCGGGGTTTTCACAGTTTTTTCAACTCATTTCGGACCAGATAGATGACTAAGGAGATCTATTTCTTTGGCGCCTCCCTTTTTTTTGGAACTTCGTTACTCCATCTATTCCCTTAGGTTGTTAAAATCTTCAGTTTTTTTACATTGTGCAGGCCTGGTTCTTTGCTTTGCTCTCTGACGAAACATTCTTGTTCTTTTACGTAAACTTCGTCTTCGTCTGAGTCTGGGTCATCAAAACGAATGAATCTAACTTACCTCGATTCAAAAAAAAGCCGGAAACGAAAAAGTCTTGTTAGTGAAAACACTTACTGGTGTTATAGGTCATACGAAATACCTGGTATAAGCTCTCTATTTCGTAAATGTCAGAAATATTAAATAAGAAAATGCTTTCATTCGCGTAATACCGGAACCTCGTTGTAAATTGTAGGAATTTCATTTTTATCGATTTACTAACAATATATGCGAACCTCGAAATACCCCAATCATAATCTTGTAGAAGATTCTTTGAATTCAGAAGAGTTTTATTGGTTTTATTCTAGTATTATAACAGTCTGAGTAATTTTGGATTTTTTCTTGACGACATTGTAACAACATATTAAGTGCCCTAGGTTTAAGTAAATTAAATCGATATAATTTGCTGTGAGTTGATTTTGTAATAAATAACCTTTGGACAGGAAATTGACGTGGTTGTTGGCGCCAGTCTATGACTGAAATGAATACAATGATATATCAGTTTGGGGTAATAGGTATACGAATTGCCGGGAAGCTAGTGATGTCATATATTATTTTATGATGAAGAACATTCCTTTCTCCATGTTAATACAGATATATCAAGAGTGAATCCGAAAACAAGAAAGGCAAACTATTTGATATCAAAATGTATAATATATTGGTACGATTCGCTATTCTTTAGTTCCTGTATTTACCATCTATTCGACAAATTTGTAAATTACCAGAAACTGTTGAACTTTATCATTAATTATCACCCTGTCCTAAGTTTGAACTTGAACTTGGAAAATACTCTATAAACATTTAAGTGAATTTATAAACAACGCGAGTGAACAGCGTAAGCAATTATGAACCTTAAAGTTACAATGATTAGAAGATTTTATGACATAAATAGTCAAGCGGGCCATCACTCCCGCAGGCTTTTGTCTCTCACCTATTTCGCTCACCTACTGCAGTCTACAGGGACATAGTACGTGCTCTAACCATTTCCAAATCTTCAGACCCAACGGAAAGTGCAGTTCGCAGCGACGTATTTCTTAAGGAATGCTTGCCTCAATAGCACTAAAGTCGAATCTGCGTTAGATCTGTCAAAAATTCTAAGGCAATTGACTTCTAAAGCTAAATAGTTATAGTACCTTATGTTTCAGGTTCGATCTTGGTCGATTCTCTAAACAAACAGAGATGTGCTCTTAGGCACTAAAATTTACCAGAGGGCTAGTTCTAAAGTCATTTTGTAAATAAAACAAAAAGCTTTAGTATTATATGAATATTTTAATAAGTTATTTTACTTGAAAACAACAGGAAGCTCATAAATAAACAAAATATAAACATTGAGTTAATGCATGTAGACTGTGCTACAATATGAACGATATCAGTCGAAGCAAAGTATTCGACCTTGAAGAATATGACAAAAATAACACTTTTAACAACTAAAGCATTGCATAAACAATAGTAATACTAAACTAGTATGTGATTATAAATATAACCTTGAAGCTATGTACAGTTAAATGTCTGTTTAGAGTTCCTGCGGAACAGCTACGTATCAGCTCGGTTAGCTGAACTAACTCTGATATAAAATACAATAATATACAAGCAATAATATCAGGATAAATATTACCTTAAAGTCCACCTAAAAGCTAATATGTACACTATGTTCACCATTGACGAGAAACGTTCAATGTGCAGCAGTTTATCTTCCAACACTGGGGGAAAGTCACCTTTAAAAAACACTTGCTAGGTCTTTTGCTAGCTTCTATGTACAATGTGCTTCAATTTCTTGCAAATAAGAATGACTGGAATGTAGTTTGATATGGGATGCAGTTATTGCATAATAGCATGACATGGATGCATTGTGACTGCGGTTTTTGAAGTGAAAACTTTTTTAGGCGCGTTTTGCGTTTTTTTGCGGGGGTTGAATGAGACCGAGCCATCACGCATCACGCGCCATGCTCGGATATGTAACGTAACGCTCCTTCTACTGGCATGTTCCCGTACAGGTAGAGGACTGAAATTTTTAGGGGATGTAGCCGGGGTAAAAAGAAGATCCTGGACGAAAACAGAACCACGTGCCTCCTCCCGTTTAGCCAGAAGAGGGGAGAGAAGGAAAAACTTAAATAATTAATTTCGGGAGAACGGGAAGAGGTACGGGGTCGAAATTTTTATGGTAGATGCGCCCCAAGGGGGGCCACCTTAGGTCGTGCTGGGTGACCGAGGCTCTAATTTAAGGGGGAATTTTGGGGGAAAACCGTTTTTCGCCCGTATCTCTGCAACGAAGGCAAACGATGACCCCGCTTATTGAAGTTTTCACTTCGGTCGTGCGGTCTTAAGCACACACCAAATTTTTTATACACGAAAACTGGATACTAAAAACACTATGCAGTTCGCATAGTAGTCTAAGATCCGAGCTAAAAAACGACCTTCACCCATCTGTTTTTAATAGATGAAAAGTATTTTATATTCAATTTTATATATTAATATATATATCACGAGTAGGTTGGCTAAAAAACTCTTGGCAAGACTATAATTAATTAAAAATTGAAAATTGACTTTTCATTATGCATTGCACTAATGAGTTTAACGAATAAATTTAATACCAATCGAAAGTATGGAGCCTATAGAAACTGCAAATGTTGGGGAGTCTATGTTTTTCCTGGCCTAACTACTGGGTTGGCAGGTATAGACAGGTATATTGCTACTAGTTATTTTCTCTCATTTGTTTAATAAATAAATCTTATATCAAAATGACCGCTGTTTTATTGCGAACACGACGATATAGGGTTGGCTGCAATAAATCTGGTTTGAATGGCGGTTGGCGAATTTTTAAAAGTTAAATTTTGAGGCGGCTGGAAACTTGCGACAAAGAGGTCCGGGCTAAGTATCCCATACAATAGAAAAAGACGCAGCGTTACAGCTGTGCGTGGCGCGATCGTCGGATAAAAGAGAGTACGCATACTTTTTGTTCATGCAATAGAGATCGACAGTGATACAATAAGACACTGGACATTATTTTGGAGTAAGTGGTAGTACATTTGAAAAAATAATGATAAATATATAATAAATTTATAATAAATTAAACAAATATAATCAAAAAAGAAATAAACAAAATATACTAAGGATCTTGTATTACGTACAAAAATTTTATGACAATATAACATAAATACAAAAATTATATTATAGAAAAATAAGTTCCAATTAATAATTATTATTCTGTATCTGATTCATCCGAAGTAAAAGTATGATCCTCGAATTCAGTAGATTCGTTCGATTCGTCATCATTCTCTGTCATTTCAACAATATCTTGAATTTTTAAAGGCGTTTGGTCCCCAATAAATCCTGTTGGTTTTAAATAATCATCTAAATGCCAACCGCATTTTTCAGGCTGCAGTTTTGTACATTCAGAGTCTGTTGCATTGAGCCACATGGAATTGACAAAAATAGTTTTAGAATTTTTTGCTGTATAGATATCTGTGGTGGTATAGTGATCGAGTCAAAACTTTGATTTTTTTTTTAAACAGTTCACTGTTTTCTTTCGCACACCATAATTTTTCATAAAAATTCGAATTCTTGCATCATTAACTCTGGTGCAGTGGTTCACGCCATATATTTTTGCTGTAAATTCTTGAACTATGTCCATTTTTTCATTAATGAAAATATCAGCTTCATCAGTTAATGATGCAAAGGTTTTTTTGATACTTTTGATTCTCGGAAAATATTTTAAATGGTCAAATTTTTCCTTTATTATAATCGCAACCTGTGTATGCATGAAAAGCAGGAAGACTTTTACATAATGTGGGTCCCAACTTGAATGCTAAATCGAGGCAATTAATGCAATCAACGTGTTGACTAGGCTGCCTCTTAGTCGCTGAAGTAGCTAACCAAATCGCAGATTGTGAAATTTTGTGCATAATTCCGAGCAAAATTACCAAAACATCAGTATCAGAAGCTTTTATTAAAATTTTTGAGCCTGATGCTACTTTATGAGCGTAAAAAATAACCCTTCGTGATAACATGTATAATCAACTTCTTGCGTTTTTTAACGTAATTATCCTGAGCTTGATAAGAGTAACATTGATGTTCAACGGTTAAAAATATTTTTTTGTTGCGGATTATGGGGAGTAAATTTTTGTTCTCCCAATAATTAGCCACTGTATCAGAGCCTCTTTAAACCGATAATTTGTAAGACTTTGCAAAAAATCTTTAGGCCGAATTTGCTGAGTCCTGAAAAATTTTACGAGTATTGACTCTGCAACTTTTTCAAATGTTTGTGGCATAGATTCTCCGATTAGATGCAAATAATAAAAACCATCTACTATTTCTACGTTAATATTTCTAGGCTCCACCTTTCAGTTTGAGATTTCAAAATTTTCGCAAATGTTGATTCACCAGTACATGAGAAAAATGCAGGCGGCATTACTGCCAGTGGGAAGGTCAAGCAATGTTCTAAATTGACCTTCTTCTTCATACTAATTGCCAGGAGTCGTCCAAAAATGGACACTAGAATCCAGACATTTTGGTCCTTCATCAGCGACAGAAGAATTGGCGTTCTCCTAGAAGTTTTTTTATGAAATGATAATGTTTGAGACTTAATTTTTATGAAATTTTTTATTTATGTCGTTAAATGAGAATATTTTCTTTTATTTATTACTAAAAGTCGCAAAAATAATATATATCTTTATTGGGTTATTATTTACTCTACAAAATTTCTTTAACGAAAAAAATTAAAAACGAACAAATGTAGAAAATAAAAAAAAAATCCATAGGCACAAGATTTTAAAAAAATTCTTTTTATAATAATTAGTTTCATTTAAACAAATTTAATCAGCATTAGGATTTCCCAATTTTCAGTGATATATTCTTTCATTACAATTGAAATATAGAAGATATATCTGCTATGATACAATATGTTGGAATCTTATATGGTGTACTTACAGTATACAGTAATCACTTTTTTATAACATGTGGTGTGATAACCAACAACATCGAGTGATGTTTTAGTTAACCTAACTTCACTGTACTTAAAATTCTTTTTTTTACGAAAAGCTAACTTTAACAAACAATTTTTAAAAGTTTCATCGGTAAAATCAATTAATGATTCGTCCAAATCACACAGAAAGCTCTTTTTGACCATTTTTTATCACAACAATACGCAGTAGCACGTGTTTGGTACGATAATGAAAATTATATCTACTCCAAAATAATGTTCGGTTTGTCTCTGGTTCAGTGTCTTACTGTATCGCTGTCGTTCTCTATTGCACGAACAAAAAGCATGCGCACTCTCTTTTATCCTGTAACGCTGCGTCCTTTTCTATCGTATGGGCACGGATCTCTTTGTAGCAAGTTTCCAGCCACTGAAAATTTAACTTTTAAAAATTCGCCAACCCCCATTCAAACCAGATTTATTGCAGTCAACCCTATATCGTCGTGTTCGCAATAAAACAGCGCTCATTTTGATATAAGATTTATTTATTAAACAAATGAGTGAAAATAACTAGTAGCAATATACCTGTCTATACCTGCCAACCCAGTAGTTAGGCCAGGAAAGAAATAGACAACTCAACGTTTACATTTTCTATATGCTCCATACTTTCGATTGGTATTAAATTTATTCGTTAAACTCATTAGTGCAATGCATAATAAAAAGTCAACTTTCAATTTTTAATTAATTATAGTCTTGCCAAGAATTTTTTAGCCACCCCACTCGTAATATATTTTTTAATATATAAAATTGAATATAAAATACTTTTCAACTATTAAACAGATGGGTGAAGGTCGTTTTTAGCTCGGATCTTCTACTATAGGTAGATGACTCAGATGGTGTATTGAGATTTGAGAATACTGGCAGACAAGTGCCGGTTAATCCTTATATGAGAATAAGGCCTGAGTATAACAACCCAGTGTTATACTCTGATAGAGAATGTTGAATATAAACGTATGTGAGTGTTAACGTTTGAGATTCGAGATGAAACTCGAATATTGATAACCCCATGGACAAAGCCTAATGGAGACGCAAGCACAGCACGATACTGCGGTTTGTGAGATAGTGGTTAGAGACAAGATTCTAATTTGATAACCCTATGGACAAGGCTAATGGAGACGCAAGCACAGCACGGTACTGCGATTTGTGATAATGTGAATGTAAACGTGTGCGTTTACTTACTTGAGATTCCGGGACAAGACTCGATTAATTGTGGTTCGAGACAGGGCTGGATTGTAGAACTCCCATGGATGAGACCAATTGGGACGCCATTGCACGACGTGAGACTCGTGAGAATAATGGCAATCAGGATACCGATAAATACCTTTTTGTAGGCTTGATATGACGATGATTATGGCTGGATATCACTATGTCACATGAGTAAAGAACTAGAGAGATTATGAGGTCTCAAAACGTCAAGCCGCCATATCGGCGGCAACAGCGTCTTTAGAGCGACTTACATGGTGGAGAGTCGAGATGCAACTTTATACTGGAACGTGGGAACTAGATCAACTTGAAGGAGTTGTTACCACCCCTTTGTCTCCGCCCGTTTTGGCGGGATAATCGGACATAGAAAGGGAAATAATGTAAATAGAGAGATATTGTGTAAACTTAGCATGACCGGTTGTTTAAATTAATATTATGAGTTTTAATTCAAATCCAGTTGAAATCTGCTGACTAGTTTTCATGAAAATAATTATTAAAGATCGTAATTTTAGTTACTCCCTAGAAAATCCTAAACCTTCCTAACTATAATGCTAGGAAATTTTAGGTTGGGTGAAGTGGCTATCCTGAAGGATGCGCTGTGATTGGTTGGATGGGCATAGGCTATGCGGCCAGTTTCAAATGAGTAAACGTGGTTACAACAGATGGCGCTAGTAACATCGCCGGAAAACAGCGGGATGCGCTATGAGTGGTCGGAGGTCTTTCGAGGACGCTCTATTTGTAGCTATCTAGACTGCCTGACGCAGTGGATAAACGTGGTAACCAAGAGATGGCGCTAGTAATATGCCATGGATTTTAATTTGTTTGGAATGCGAGGACAGGATGAAAGAATGGTCGATACTGTCATAATGATGTCAGAGCCCGCCGCATGCCGTATTGGCTTTCTTGGTAAACGTGGTTACTTGGGTTTTTGCTGCATTAAACTGGACCGAATTTCTGTCGCCCCAAGTTTGAACTTCCTCCAGATCTTGATTTTTTGTTGTAATCTGCTCCTGTCTGCAATGACAAATCTCAGTCGCTGGTAAATGTTTTTCTAATCTAAATTGAGAGACAAGCGTAATGTCATCTGCAAAACTGTAGACAGGATTATTCGTTTCGGTCAGCAGGCCATTAATATAGATGAGGAATAGAGTTGGTGAATTTATTATGTTCTGAGGCACGCCCGTGTTAATGGTAAATATGTCTGAAATGTATCCATCAACTGCAACATGCAGAGATCGGTTCTTGGGGAAACCGCAAGCCAGCTGCAGAGAGAGGCTGACAGTCCGATGGACGGCAGTTTGCTGAGAAATCTGTCATACCAAACACTGTCGAATGTCTTCGAAATATCCAGCGCAATCGTTCGAGATGCTCCGTAGTTCTCAATTACCCTACTCCATATCTATACCCAAGAGGTAAACTGTACAAGGTGTCCCATTTTCGATGATATTACGGGGTATCTCACTTACGAGTAAAGATAGAGAGTTGCGGTTTTCTTGTGAAAAGAACGATGGTATAAACAAAATTTTCATAGCCCGCTTCGTTTCTGAGATACAGGGCGAAATTGAAAATAATGCATTTTGGGACCCCCCTCGTATCTCCGTTATTCTTCAACATATCGCAAAGCTAACAACTTGCTCTTATATACTTTTTTACGTAGAACCCAGTGGCGTAGTCAGATTTTTGCTGTGAGCTGTCAATTTTTAGCTATAAATCAATCTTATGTTTTTTTAAATGGAACACCCCGTATATTTTTCTTTCGTTTGAATGGAAATTTTATAAGCTTTTCAAAAATATATAATACATGATATGTATTTTAAATAATAAGTCTAAAATTCATAATTTCACAAAATGTATCTCTATACGACACTCTTGATGAGTATAGTATAAGCATTATCTTTTAAACAACGTTATAAGTATTAGTAGGCAGAGATTATCAGAGCAATGGAATGGTAATTTTTTTATTGGCAAGACCTGTCAGTGGCAAAATTTATATTTTCTGTGTAATATTGTATTTTTTACGATGGTTGAAAACGAAAATTATGAATATGTTGAAAAATATGACATGTTAGTCTGCTTTATACAGAGCAATGAAAACTCCCGTAAAGCTTCTCAACTATTATTCAATATGTTTGTTTGAATATTTATTTACCTTTTGACTTATTTCGGTTTATATTTTATTTAAGTATCATTTTAATTTATGGATATTCTGAAAAAAAGACAACCTGGTCATTTAATGTTTTCCGGAATAAAGAGAACATGGAACGTTTATCCGGCTCCTACCAAAAACGTATAATAAGGAAAATCGCAGTAAGGGCGGAGGCAACGTTCCTTGTTCTACCAATTTTTTTCTTTATTCCGGAAAACATTAAAAGATCAGGATGCCTTCTTTCGGAATATTTATAAATTAAAATGATACTTAAAAAAATAAACCCAAATAAGTCAAAAGGTAAATAAATATTCAAACAAACTTATTGGAATATAGCTGAGAAGCTTCACGGAAGTTTTCATTGCTCTGTATAAAGCAAACTAACATGTCATATTTTTCAAAATATTGATAATTTTAATTTTGAGCCATCATAAAAAATGCAATATTACGCAGAAAATATAAATTTTGCAACTGAAAGGTCTGGCCAATAAAAAATTACAATTCCATTGTTCTTAATAGTCTCTGCCTGCTAATACTTATACCGTTGGCGTTGTTTAAAAGACAATACTTATACTATACTCATCAAGAGTGTTGTATAGAGACACATTTTGTGAAATTATGGATTTTAGGCTTATTATTTAAAATATATATCATGTTTTATATATTTTTATAAAGCTTATAAAATTTCCAGTCAGACGAAAGAAAAATATACAGGGTGTTACATTAAAAAAAAATACAAGAGTGTCGTATCGAGACATATTTTGTGAAATTATGAATTTTAGGCTTATTATTTAAAATACATATAATGTATTATACATTTTTATAAAGTTTATAACATTTCCTATCAAACGAAAGAAAAATATACAGGGTGTTCCATTTAAAAAAACATAAGTTTGATTTATAGCTAAAAATTGACAGCTCACAGCAAAAATCTGGATTCTACGTCAAAAACTGTATAAGAGCAATTTTTTAGCTTTGCGATATGTTAAAGGATAACGGAGATACAAGGGGGGTCCCAAAATGCATTATTTTCAATTTCGCCCTGTATCTCAGAAACGAAGCGGGCTATGAAAATTTTGTTTATACCATCGTTCTTTTCACAAAAAAGTAGCACAGTATGGCGAAAAGCGCAACTCTCTATCTTTACTCGTAAGTGAGATACCCCGTAATATAATCGAAAATGGGACCACCATGGGTACACCATTTAACGAATTTTACAGGAGAGCGGTTTAAAGTTTTATTTATGACCAAAATTACCATTATTTGTTAATTATTGTTTCGTTTTTCTTAAAAATTCGAACAAATGAACAGTTTCGTATAAGGTACAAAATACCAAAAAACCAAAAGAAAAAATGTTTTTGATATTTTTGTTTGTTTTTTTTTTATGGCAGTGGCACACACACTAAAGGGAGATCCTATGGCGCTAGACGAGCGGTGTGTGTGCGAAGATGTTGATTGACACGGTTCTTGAATAGTTGTAGGTTGTAATTAGTGGGAAACAGATGTCCTGGAAGTGAGTTCCACAGTGATGCAGTGCGCCAGACAAAGGAGTACTGGTAAAGCGATGTTCTAGGTGTTTCTAGTTGTACGACGAACTGGTGCGCTCCTGCCGTCTGTCGGGACTGTCTGACAGAAGTTGCTAGGGGCGGGATTATGCGGGCCAAATCCTGGGACCATCTGCCGTGAAAGTATCTGTAGAACAGAGACATCTCGGCCACATGTCTGCGATGTTCAAAACCATCCAGATTTCGGGTCAACTCCGGATCGCCGACGAGACGCACAGCCCTCCTCTGAACGGAATCCAGCAGCCTTAGGGTATGCTTTGGTGCGGCACCTCAGATATGTGAGCAATATTCTAAGCACGGTCTTATTTGCGCTTTGTACAGCAAGAGCAACTGCTGCTCTGCTGCTTTAGTGGAGTTAGTACAGTTTCCCTCTAAAAAAAATTTAAGAGATGTGACTTAGAACAGTTTATTTTTAAAAATACGTAGGAGTTAGTATTTGTTTATATCGCTTTGACAAAATAGTATTTTTTAATATATTTTTTTTATTTTAAACTTAGGTTTACAAGATATTGACACAACAAAAACACAGATGAGCTACTACCACTACAGTTATAATAATTTTACTATTTACTGGTAGTTTTAAAACGAGGAGAAAAATTTTGGTGAACCTACCTAAAAAACAAAGTTCTTAAGAACTAAGAATAATAAAATGAAAGTATAATAATAAAATAAAAGTAACCTGTTAGTAACCTAACCTAATACTAATCTTCATCATCCGGAATATTACTAGAAAGATTTTGGTAGAAGCCATGAAACTTTTTTGACACCCACTTTAATAAGTTTTGAAGATGTTTATGCTTTTTTTCTCCTATAGGTTTTGGTGCATTTCTAATAACTGGTATCTCCTCTGGAAATGCAACAAACTTGCATGTATCTCGGTTTACATCCAGGACACTAAAATCTTCTTCGTCAAAAGAAGTCTTGCAGAAAACTTTGCCTGGTTGTTCAGACCGAACTTGCAGGTGAACCACCTGTGAAATTTTAAAGTCTTCTCCGTTTTCATTTTTTTTCTTTGAATAAGTGGTGCGTTAGTGCCATTAATTAAAGGTAAGAAATCTTTAAAATCTGTTATCCATGTTAACTACAGTAAATCTTGTACTGGCCAGTCTCACAAGTTGCTGCCAATCCCACGGCGTCATAATCTGGAATTTAGGCATAGTTTTTTTGGCCCTCTCTATAAGAGAATGGTCGCTATCAACTTCAAGATGAGTATGCCCTCTTAGCAAGTATTTGTGATTTATTAACTTCAAAGTTGGAATTAGTTATAAAAGAACAGTGTACGCCAAAATTGCATTAATGTTCCGATTCTGAGATGGACAATTATCGGACCAAATTGTTATTTCTTCAGTTGATTGTTCAATATTTGTTAACAAATATTTCATCAAACTTGGGGCGATTTCATTACCACCTCTCCCTGCTGCACTTTCATCCCACATACAACATGCAGTAATGTTCTTAGTAGTGTCTCTAATCGTATAATTGAAGGTCCATAGTTTTAGAAAATAAAAGCTTTGGGCATTTGTCAAGGCAGGTATTGGCAAACACTTTTCCAGATATACCGTAAGGCACTTTTTATTTGTGCTATTTTGAGCATTTATTTTATCTTCGCTTTTCAGATCATACCTTTTTGATGCTTCTTCTCTTGACTATGTTGCCTTTCTTCTCCAGAAGAATCCTTTAATTTTATTAGAAACCAATCACACGTATCATTATCCGGGAGTTTAAAAGAGTAGTTAAATTTGTTATTAAATACCTCATACTACAGCCAAGATGTAGGGATTTCATTTTCAGGAATATTATTTTCCATCATTTCTTCTCTGTACATACATTTCGTACATCTTGGAAATGGTTAAATTACTATCGAGATATTTTTTAGATGAGCGTTCTCTGCTATAATGCGATTGAATAGTGAAAAATTTTGATATGTGACTTCTTATGCTCTCTTTTACGTGGGTAGGTAGTTTATTTCCTGGATCTTTCTTGCCACGTTGATCTTCTTGCGTCATTCCACCTTCCAGTTTTTTTTTACAAAGCTGTTGTAACAAAAGTCTGGGAGATTGACAGCGTATTTAAAAAAATACCTTGCATACTTCCGTCTGAACATTGTCAATGATAAAAGTGAATTTTCTGTTATACTGTTTTTGGTTTTCCCTTTCTCCTGTTTTTGGACCCCTTCTTTTAATTTGAACTAAATGGACGCTGAAAACCACGAACTGCCTTTTAAGTTCGATTGACTTGGATGGCGACCAAAATGTTTTTAAAATATTTCGTTGTTGTTCCGGCGTTATGTTTAGGGAACCTTTAAATCTGCATGCGTCACTACATGGAGAATCCAGTACTTTGGGCTGAATTAAAGTTTCATTTTTGGAAATGTATTCCTGTCCAGAATGGTGTTTCCGTTTCCTTACTTTGCATTTCCAGGTGTCAGTATCCCTTTGACGTTTCCTACTTGGTCACGAACCTTTTGTTCTTTCTTTGCACTTATTTCATCATTCAAAACAGGGCTTTCTACAGAATTATCACTGCTTTCATTATCTATAGAAACGTTGTTGCTCTCATTACTTTCTGTGTTGTTGTAATCTCGATCTTTTAGGCTATCATCTGAATTGACTAACAGATCAAAGTCTTTCTCAATAGTGAAATTTTCTGTCGATGACGTCGGGCCTTGGTTTCTTTTCTGTTCACTTTCAGATCGCTTGTTGCAATCACCGGAAGAAAAATGTTTAACAGTTATAAGCTCTTCTGCAGGTAGCTCCTGATTTACTTCGTCTAGACCTGCCACAAAAAAAATCCAACTTCAAAAAATAGCTAACGTCAGCTTTAAATAAAATATGCATTGTGCTTAAATTTTCGTGGATGTAGTAGCCTAAAAGATCCAGATTACAACGACATATGAACTAATGTAATAAGAGCAACAACGCCACTAATAATAATAATGAAAGCAGGTATAATTCTGAAAAAAACGCTGTTTTTAATGATGAAGTAATTACAAATGAAGAAGAAAAGCTTCGTAAACTCAGTAGGAAACATAAAAGGGATTCTTAAAAAATTATATTGTTTAAAAAAAATATATTACTTTTAACATACCGAAACTTTAAATTTTTTCATATTCTATTATTTTTTTATGCTAACTTACTTTGGAAATCGGACACAGGATTCACGAGTGATTGAGGGCTCCCAACCAAAATGCTGGTATCATCATAATCTTTTGGCAAACTTGGACCATAATAGACACCTGAAGATTCTAAAATAAAGAAAAACTGTTACGTATAAATGAAATATCCTCTTAGGAGGGGCAATACTTAGAATACTGCCAAAATAAATAGTCTTTTTATTATACAGCTTTAAAAACCACCAAATAATATAAAAAGTGAATAATGCTAGGATTTTTCATTAAATTTCCTAATAAAAACAATTGTCATGATCACAAAAAAAAAAACGTTGGCAAAATTTATCGCAGTTCTAGAGCTCATTTCCAACATACCCTCTCATCACAAAAATTGAGAGAAGGCTAAACAAATTACGTTAAAACAAGGAATTTCCTGTTCTAACGTGTCAAGGGGTGTACTAAATAATACTTTTGTTATACCATGTCCAGGTCTGATGGAGATAGTATCTTGAGTTTTGACGTGCGATGGAGATAGTACCTTAAGTTTTGTACCAAGTCCTCCTTTAATGGAGATAGTACAGTAACCCAAAAATACTATCTCCGTTTGATATAGTTTACCTTTAGCTTTTTCGTTACTCTGTCTGATTCCCCGTAAAAAATTATCTCAGCATCACTAAAAATCAAATTTTCGTAAAAAATGGAGATAGTACAGTTTACCTCTGGCTTACAGATATATGAGTGACATGGGCCAATATCTCCCGCCGAACTCTTTTTGCGAAAGCCGCATTGGTTATCGCTAGTTATTCTGCTGGTCTCGAGTTACGCGCTGATTGACTACACGTTCCATGACTTTGGGGATTATTGAAAGCAAGGCAATTGGACGATAGTTTAAGGGCGTGGTTTTCTTGCCTTTTTTTGGAACAGGTTGCATTTGAGTAACTTTCCAGGAAGATGGGTAAATCTCTTTTCGGTAAGACACAGAAAAAACTTTGGAAAAAATGGATGTTACTTCGTTTGGGCAGTTCTTTAGCACGATGGTAGATATTCCGTCCGGTCCTGATGCCTTTTGCATATCTAGATCTTTGAGGATTTTACGAATAACAAGGTGATCTAACTTAAATTTTGCCATCGTAGTCTTGATGTTCGATATGGTGTGGAGAGCCTTTCCTTCGGTGACGTTCAAGATAGAGTGCAATGAAAACATTTTGGCAAGCATGTTGGCTTTTCCTTTGTTGTAGTCGCCGTGACGCCGCATTCGTCTGTCAAATGTGGGAGAGACGTTTTTGTAAAGTTATTACTTACTGCCTTTGCTACCGAGGAGAAATTCCTGGAGCCACTGGGCATTGTAAATTTTATTCCTGATCCTTTGATTGTGTTTCTCCTACATCAGCACACTAAAAATTGTAATGGCTTATTGCAGCCACTTATCACAATAAAAATTTCAACTGACTTCCTTTTAGGAAACATCATATGATACCCCAGTTAAAAAAAAAGTATAATGAAAATTGTGGTTGTGCTCGAAAAACTCGTCAATAGAATAAAGAGCTTTTTTAATAAAGAGCATTTCAGTCTTGAATACTTTTAATCTGCAGATTAACTTGATATCTTAATGCCACTGTAACCCAAGGCTGGAATGTGGAATGGGCAAGGGAACATTGATAATTTGACGTGTACCATATACCGGCTGAAAATTGAGAATTTTTTTTATTAAATTTATTTATTTTTTGAATTAGGCAAGCCATTTCCAGAATAAATAAAGACGGGATGGTCGGAATAATGCGCTTGATAAAAAGGGGTTTACAGTGGGGGTACTTGGATGTGAATTACATAGATTTCTAACAGTTCTATTCTGCAGACCTAAGACAGATTGGAGCAGATGTCGAGAGCAAGCTCCCAAAAAGGGTAGAGCAATCTATGTGACTCAACAAGGGCACAATATACATTACGCGCAACTTCTCCAGCAAGCTCCCGGAAGGTACCCGAACGGAATTTTGTTCAACTTGATGACATGAGGATATTATTTTAGCTTTTTATCCATACACAATTTAGAAGAGTGCACAGCCTAGATGGCTATTGTCACCATCAGGTTAGGCTTAGACATGTTCAAGCAGAGGCGATTAGTGTCACACCACTGCTGCCCCGGATATTTGTAACTCCATACTATGGTGGTGTCATCTGAAAACAGCGTAAAAGGCCCAAAATATCAAGCATAGTCAAATCATTCATCATATATTAAAAAAAAGATTGGCTCCCATACGAAACACTGGGGCACGCCGCATGAAGAACGCAGCCTGCTAGACGACACTTCATCTATGTGAACAAATTGCTCCCGGCCACCCAAGTAACTCTCGAACCACTGAAGTGCTCTGCCTCGAATTCCGTAAGTAAAGAGTTTCTGCAGCAGCACCTCGTCACACAGTCAAGACTTTTGACACTGCATTTGCACTCTGAAAACCCCCTGGCGACACTCAAGCATTGCATCAGATGTACTCTTATACTCTTATTATATCGAAATGCATACTGATTTTCAGAAATAATGTTATGATTATTAGGGATGATAAGAGACGATTCTGCACAAGGCGTTCAACCAGCTTGTAGGGAGTAGACAGCAAAGATATCTGCCTACAATTGATCACAGCTCTTATAAAGAGGTATTTCTTTAGCTAATTTAAAGCAACATGGAACGGAACCAGACATGCAATAATAACGTCTGATAGAGCAGTAATGGCACTATCAGGTAGACTTCCAAGTATCTAGATAGATATTCCATCGTCAGTCGCTGCGTATTTGTTTTTAACAGAACTTATGGTTTTTCTGATTTCACGGGGACTAGTTAGAGTAAAAAGATTTAGTGTATCAGTCACATTTACATTAGATAGATATATTAGTAGGTCTGCGACTGGATGAAGATCTTTAGTTAGACTATTGCCAATCGAGCAGTAATAATCGTTTAAAGAGGTGGAGATGATATTTATTTGTCAAGATTTGCTTGCTCTGTTAGTAATTTCATTGACAAGAGTCGATGATTCGCCCTGTTTATTTTTAGAATTAGAAAAACGTTTAGAGTCATACAGTTTGTTAGAACTGGCAATAAAGACCCTGTAGGTTTTCCTGTTTAAAGAGTATCAAGACTGGAGCATCATGTTGTGAGGGTACGTTTTCCTGAGACTGTTAAAAAATCTCAAGCAGAAGGACATACCCTCCTGTCAGCCATATTTTTCTTTCTTTGCGCCTTGGCTTTAAATGATCGACAGGAAAAGCATTGCTGACAATATTTACCAAGGTACCCTTATCCAAATTGGAAGAAAAACAGGTAAGTTTTAATTTTTACACTTGGCAATAGTGCATCAACGACGTTTCAAAGCTTTATTTTAATTCACAAGTAGCATTTCCAAAATCTTTAATTATTCTGGCAGCTTAAAAATCTAAAAGCGTTTAAAAGTTTCGAATAGAAGAGACATCACAGTGAAAATATAGCAGTGAGAATCAACCACAATTGCTTTGCAGATTGCCTGCAAAGCCAATTTGGGTTAATTCTGGTGATTGCCTATAAGTTGAAAAGTCAAAAATTAAAAAAAATATATTTATTTTGGGTTAGTTATCGTCAGAATCGCGTAAAATTTCGTGTTTATCTATTTTTTAGTGTTTTTCGATTTTTATTTTTAGAGTTAACTTGTAATTTCAGAAAAAACTAATATTTCAGATACATTTTTTGCTGTATTAGATTGATTATTTAGGAAATGCCCAACAAAAAGTAATACTCTTCTTTATTGGAATTAGTTGCAGAAGTAAAAAATGTGTCACTTGTGTTACAAAAAATATTTATGCATTTTAAAAATTGAATGAAAACTTTAATCGAATATATTGCCAATCTATCAGCAGTCCTTTTCGACTATTATATCCTTATTCATAAGCTTATTTAGATTTCTTCGGCATCCTAACTCGATAAAAGTATGGAAAATATTTTTTTGCACTATTTTTGTAGACAAATCAATTTTTGAATCAAATCAAATTTGAATAAATTCAGCAAATTTTATGCCGAATTTATTAAAATGATCGTCGGTCCCTTGTTTTCTGGGAACTTGTTGACGTTTATAGTGTGCATTTAGTTTGCTTTTTTTTTGTTGTTTAATGCAATATGAGTTCAATAATACATGGCATTTTATATGTATCTCCAGAAATATTCGAACTACGTGAAAACTAAAGTGAATCGAGGGTTAAAAAAGATAAATGCAAATACAAGGCTCTGATAGTGTAACCTCCCTATTCATGGGATATTTTTAAAGGATTGCACCAATCACCAATTTAGTCAATATAGGCATAAGATACTTGCTTTAATCTGCTCCAATACCATAATAAAAATGGAATCTCATATAATAAGACTCACCTGTCCTAATTCCCTCTTTCCTTTAAAATAATGAATTGTAATTTCACCGATGATTAACCTACAGGCGCCAATTCAAGTGATAACGCATATACTCTGAAATAGATATAATAATTTTAAAATCATTAAGGCTATTTTTTGCTCCCATATCCTGTATTTAGGTAAATATTGTTGGTTATCAAATGACGACGTTTCCAAAATGAGTGATAAGTAACTGATTCTGCCGATACCACACCTTATATAAAATTATGTCTCAAAACAGTTTGCATCCATTTTCCTATCTAATCTTTCTGTGTGGGAAAGCCAGTAATTTTCCATACGTATGCATGAGTAAATAAATGCGACTCTTCAATTATATTGATGAAATGACGTGATGAAATATGCAGGTTTTCGCTAGTAGCGGAAATAAATTTATTGGTTTCAATCAATAGGTTCTCATCTAATGAAAATTGACTTATAGGTCAATTTTCATTTAAATATCTTTTATGTATGCTCTAATAATTTAAATAAATATTATAAGGCTTACTGCTCTATAATCTGATTAGGTTTTTGCAATTGATTTTTTGTTGAGTTATAAAGATCGCCCTTGGTCATTCTTAAGGAATATATCCAGTATCGCATATTCGAGTAAATATAGAGGTTTGCTTTTTTCTGGAAGATCTAGAGCACTAGCAGGAAATTCCTCAAGTTATGCTTTGCCACTACTTCCCTTCATGACTGTTCATTTTACTTCTTAAGCCCCATCTGGTATAATTTGGATTTAAAATGGAGTTGCTTTTATTGACAAGACACATGTTCGGCCAGTAAATTTATGATTTGCCTTTTCTTTGAATGAAGTCCTACACATCCAATTCTCTCTCTCGATTGTGTATTCCTGCGGTTTATCTAACGTTTATATAAAGGTTAAAGATTTATTTATTTCCACTTTTCTTCCAACCATCTAATTCTGATATCTCTAACAACTCTCTTCATTAATTTGTTAAGCCGTTTGTCTCTTACTAGATATAACTTTTGGAACTTGAGGTATTCTTTAGTCTTTTGTAATATGATTTTTCTTCCTCACATTTTTGTGTTAAGTGGGATTAGATCAGTATGATCAGTATGTAATCAATTTTGGCTTCCGACTAAATGCTCCCCTGCATCTTGCAAAGACATACATGTACTTATCTTTTTGTGAGGTTGGAATAAAAAAACGTTAGAAAAGTTCTACTTGCCGTCACGTATATCTAATGTCAAATCATTTACTTGTAGAATGTTGTCTTACAGAACAATATTTGAAAATATTTGCTTACTATTAATCCCTACTCTATCTCGACGAATTTTTTTTTAATAAACTGATTTTCGTTGCCTTCCTCATCATTCTGTGAAAATCATTAAATTGATTCCCTCTTTGATATTCAATTTGAGGTCAGTTGAAGGTAATTGCTTATTTGATCACTAGTCTTCAGACAAGTTTTTGTTGGCCCCGAATATTTGATTTCCTCAGCCCTACCTATATTTGGATCCCTCTATCCACCACACCTCCAATGGAAGGTTATAGCCTAATGAACGTAAATAAAAGTAACACGTAAACAATGTTTTTGGTACGTGATATCCTCCTGATCAGACTTAAGAAACGAGGCTGACCATTAGGCTATTGATCAGCGGAGATGAGGCTCAAGAAGTAAAATGAACAGGCGTCATGAGCCGAAATAGCGGCAAAACATGACATGAGGATTTTGTGTACTAGATCTTAAGAAAAAACGCATAATGTCAAACCTCTATATTTACGTAAATCTGCTATACTGGTTATATTCCTCAAGAATGACCAGAGGCGAACTTTACAATTAATCAAAAAATCGATTGGAAAAACCTAATGAAGTCACACAGCAATAAGTCTTATAATATTTATTTGAAATATGGCTAAAAAGCATACCTACAAGATATTTAAAAGATCTGACAACAGCCTTACTGTTTAGTAGTAGGGCAAATGGCGCATGGTACAATACCATAAATTGATTGAACCCTTACATAAAATTTATCTAGATGAGAAGAATCTTACAACAATCATTTTGGGGACCAATTTGTTTCCACTACTAGCAAAGATCTACATATTTAGTGATTTTGTGCAGCACTGCGAGAATTGGGGAGTTGTGGTGAATCTAAGAAATAGATAAATACATAAATAAGCAAATAAATTAACTTTAATTTATTTTTTTATGACAGTTGCACACACAGTAAAGGGAGATCCTATGGCGCTCGACGAGCGGTGTGTGTGCGAAGATGTTGAATGACACGGTTCTTGGATAGTTGTAGGTTATAATTATGGGGAAACAGGTGTCCTGGGAGTGAGTTCCACAGTGATGCAGTGCGCCACACCAAGGAGTTCTTGTAAACCGATGTTCTAGGTGTTTCCAGTTGTTCGACGAACTAGTGTACTCTTGCCATCTGTCGTGACTGTCTGATAGGCGTTGCCAGGGGCGGGATCAGGCAGGCCAAATCCTGGAAACCTCTGCGGTGAAAATATCTGTAAAACAAGGGCATCTCGGCCACATGTCTGCGGTGTTCCAAACTATCCAGATTCCCGGTCATCTCCAGGTCGCCGACGAGATGCATAGCTCTCTTCTGAATAAAATCCAGCAGTGTGAGCAATATTCTAAGCACGGTCTTAGTTGCGCTTTGTAGCGCAAGAGCCCCTGCTGCGGTGTATAGAGTTTTTTGTTGCGAAATAGCCCACCAAGCTTCTGGGAGGCTGATTTTGCGATGTTGTTGACCCAGACACCCAGCAGTCCGATTGACGAGGATTTTGGCGAGCATGTTTGCCTTTTCCTTGGCTGTAGGCGCCGTGATGCCACGTTCGTCTGTCAAAGGTGGGAGAGACGTTTTTGTAAAGTTATTACTTACTGCTTTTACTACCGACCAGAAATTGCTGGAGCCACTGGGGCATTGCAAAAGTTTATTGCTGATCCTTTGATTGTATTTGTCCTTAGTTTCATCGATCACACGTTTGCATTCATTTCTCGCTTCGACAAAATAATTGCGATTTTCAGCTGTCTGACTTTGCTACCAATCCTTGAAAGCTTACTATTTCCTACCTACAGCTCTTTCATCTTCTGTCGAACCAGGGCTTTTCTTTTGACGGTAACTTGATAGAATTTGGGATCTATGCTTCCATTCCTGAGGAAATTACCTGCGTGATCTCTTCGCAGCAGACTGACGGGTCGTCAGTGCCAAAGCAGGCATTGAGCCAAGAAAAATCTAGGTAAAACTCCCTTAGATCGTCCCAGTTTGCGGAATTGTAATGCCAGACTCTGCGAGGCAATGGTGGATCCTCATGTAGAAGTGGCAATTCACAAACCATTGTAATAAGTTTGTGGTCGGAAGTACCTAACGGCGGACCAACTGTAATCGTGTGCTGGTCAGGATTGGTTGTTAGAAAAGATCCAGGAGGACGGCGAATGTGCCCCTCTCTGAGATTCGAGTTGGTTCGTCTACAGTTACAAGTTAAGTAAGCCCGCAGCTGATGGCAAATGCTTCAGCTTCTCTACATGCGTTGTCGGTCTTGTTGTGATGTTTGAGTCAGTTGGTGTTGTGGGCATTGAAGTCTCCTAGAACGATTATTTCTGAATTGGGGTGATCGACCTGTATTGAGTCAAAAGTAGTAGCTAGTGTTGTAAAAAAGCTTTGGCAGGCTCTATCGCTCGGAAGGCGATAGATACAACATTTAAACTTGGTTAAAAAATACTAAATACAAAAGTTGTATCGATTTCAGGGAACTTCCTAGAAAAAATAATTTTTAATATACATGTGTCAGAAATGAATGGAGTACCAAAATTAAATTTTTTAAATGGAAACCGGTTTATTTTTGAATATATAGATTCTCCTCATTATTCTCTTTTCAAAAATGTATAATATCTATACTTGCGGCGGTAGTTTCTGAGCTATTCGAGTTCAAATTGCCCCTTACCTGAATAATAAATTTATTATTTATTTATTTATATTATTTCTCTATGTAGAAAATGATTATTATGATTTTAAAATCAGAAAATATTTTATTATGAACGATAAATACTAAATGAAACTACAAAAAAAGGGAAAACGACAAATAAAAATAAAATCCATAAATTCTACTTCTCCACATGTCCTCCTTGATTGGCGAAGCATTTTTCAATGTTCTGTAATAATTTGTGATTAATAGAGTTAAAAATAAAATCAGGTTGATTTTCGTTTAATATTACAATTTGTTCCCTAATTCTCTGTTCCAATACAACTATACTTTCGGGCCTATTGTAGTAAACTTTATTTTTAAAATAACCCCATGGAAATATGCCAAGCGGCGTCAGGTCTGAATTGCTTTCTGGCCAACTTATATGTCAATTTCGTCCAATCCACAGATCATAGTTCCGATTCAAAAAATGAGTGACATTTAAAACATTGTGCACTGGAGCGCCATCCTGTTTCCAAATTAATTAAAATATCTGGTTTTAGCGAATGTTATCTAACTGCTGTTCTATATCATTTTGCAAATATTGTAGATATCTGACACCAGTAAGACTTCCACGGAAGAAGATTGGTCCAATAACTTTATTTTTGATAATGCCACACCAAACATTTAAACTTTGTCTTCCTTGAATTTTGTTAGGACTATTTGTCGCCCAGAAATGTTTATTGTGACGATTAAACATACCACTAGTAGTAAACGTAGCTTCATCTGTAAAAATTATATTGTTTAAAAAGAGTGGATTTAACAACCGCCTTCTTAAAATTTCTTGACAAAAAAATTAATCTTTGGCGTTCCCTGAAATCCATACAACTTTTGTGTTTAGTATTTTTTTCTATCTGCAAAAATAAACCCTGTATATAGGTGGTGAAATATAAATGATAACTCTGTATTCCGACCACAAACTTATTACAACGGTTTGTGAATTGCCACTTCTACAGGCAATGGTGTATCCTACCATTGCCTCGCAAAATTTGGCATTACAATTCTGCAAACTGAGACGATCTAAGTGGTTGGTAGCAAACGCAGTAAGTAATATCTTTACAGAAATGTCTCTCCCACCTTTGACAGACGAACGTGGCATACCACGATAGAAGTCAAGTTTCAATACCGTGATATTCGTAAAATCCTTTAAGAACTAGATACGCAAAAGGCATCAGGACCGGACGGAATACCTGCCATCGTGTTAAAGAACTACGCCAACGAACTAACACTCGTGTTTTCCAGGCTTTTTTCTCTGCCTTACCGTAAAGGGATTTACCCATCTTCTTGGAAAGTCGCTCAAGTGCGACCTATTCCAAAAAAGGCAAGAAAACCACGCTTTTAAATTATCGCCCAATTGCCTTGCTTCCAATAATCTCCAAAGTTATGGAACCTGTAGTCAATCAGCTACTACTCAAGTACCTCGAGAACAACAGAATAATCAGCGATAATCAATACGGCTTTCGCAAAGAGAGATCTACAGCAGATATATTGGCCTATGTCACTCATATATGGAGTAGGGCAATTGAGAACTACGGAGAGTCTCGAGCGATTGCGTTGAATATTTAAAAGGCATTCGACAGATTTTGGAATGACGGATTGCTCAACAAACGACCGTCCTTCGGACTGCCAGCCTCTCTCTGCAGCTGGCTTGCCAGTTTCCTTAAGAACCGATCTCTGCACGTTGCAATCGATACACACATCTCAGACACATTCACCATTAACGCGGGCGTGCTTCAAGGCGCAATACTTTCATCAACTCTATTCCTCATCTATATTAATGACCTGTTAACCGAAACGAATAATCCTGTTTACAGTTTTGCAGATGACAGTACCCTTGTCTCCCAATTTAGATCAGAAAAACCTTTACCAGCAACTGAGACTTATCACGGCAGACAGGAGCAGATTACAGCAATTAATCAAAACCTGGAGAAAGTTCTAACTTGGGGCGACAGAAATTTGGTCCAGTTCAATGCAGCAAAGACCCAAGAAGCCACGTTTAGCAAGAGGACCAATACGGCGCGGCGGGTCCTAACATCATTATGACAGGATCGACCTAACATTTATCCTCGCCAGTCAGACTACTGGGTGTGTCGGTCAACAGCAATATCTCCTGGTATGCCCACTTTGCTAACATCGCAAGATCAGCCCCCCAGAAGCTTGGTGCGCTATTTCGCAACAAAAAAACTGTATATACCGCAGCAGTTGTTCTTGCTCTACAAGGCGCAAATAAGACCGTGCTTAGAATATTGCTCACTCATCTGGGGTGCCGCACCAAAGCACACCTTAAAGCTGCTGGATTCCATTCAGAAGAGAGCTGTGCATCTCGTCGGATACGCGGAGCTGACCCGGAATCTGGATAGTCTGGAACATCGCAGACATGTGGCCGAGATGTCCCTGTTTTGTAGATAATTTCACGGCAGATGTTTTCAGGATCAGATTCGCCTCATCCTGCCCCTAGCCATGTCTGTCAGAGAGTCACGGCAGACGGCAGGAGCGCACCAGTTCCTCGTACAAATGAAAACACCTAGAATATCGCTTTACAACAACTCTTTTGTTTGGTGCACTGCATCACTGTGGAACTCACTCCCAGGACATCTGTTTCTCCCTAATTACAACCTACAACTATTCAAGATCTGTGCCAATCAACATCTTCGCACACATACCGCTCGTCGAGCGCCATAGGATCTTCTTTTAGTGTGTGTGCCACTGCTATCAGAAAAAAACGCAATTTATTGCCAAACTTGGTGCAGAAATAATCTATAAGGATACTGGAGATCAATTTTATGTGCGTTGGCTCATTCACGAATATATTTATATTAAGTGAATTCAATATGTTTTGAAGATTCTTCAAAACAATTTTCAGACTTATCGAAAAATATGACAATAACATTTCAAGGCTTATCAAAAACTTATTGACATAACCTCTAGGTAGCTAAAGATTATTATTTTTTCGAATACTAGCAAAAATTCAGATCTCCCCAATCATAAAATCAAACTTTTTAAGGTACAATGTTCTAAAAATGTTTCCATATTAGAATTATTGCTCCCATGTGCGCCTCTTCTTTTCAACCAATTATGGAGAAAACGATATAATTGAGGATATTGCAAGGCTCCACAATCCTTAGCCAATGCTCAATTATCAATGAGAAATATGGCCCATCCTTTGACTTCAGGAACACTGAAATGGCAATTAATCCAGAATCCCTAAACAAACTTTTCTTGCTTAAATATATCTAAATATGTCGAAATCACCGGACTTCAAACTACTGTGCAATTCAATTGAAAAATATTTTATTCGATGGCTTGTTGGTACAGCTTTTTATTAACTACACCAATATAAGGCATTCCCTCATCATTACATTACAATTAGGAACCAATGAAATTGAACAAATAAGTAAGTTAGTATAAAAGCATATGTTGGTCAATAATGTAATGCCTTTTAAGGAAATGTTTATGTTGTTAACGCTAGCCAAAATCACAACGAAATTCCTCGTAGATAACTCATAGATAATTCAATTGTTCGGCATTTTCCTTAAAGTCTTGAAAGCTGCTTACATAATTAACTGATTATTAAAATCTGACTTTAAATCTTCATGAAAACTATTATATAGATATATTCCATAATTGTCCGTCAATAAAATGGCTCTCGACTTCCAAACATTTATAAAAGAGCTTGTCTATTTATTTATAGAATGGTTTTTCTCAAGCAGTGATGTGGATTGAACTGTAGTGGAAGGTATGGTGGATTCACTAAGAATCTGACCAGCAAGTGTATCAAGTGAATCAACTGCAGATGCATTTACAGATACATGTGTAGGCAGCTCTTCTCTTGGAGTAAATATCTCGCTATTTACTTTCTTTAAATCTCGACTCAGCGTAACTCATTCTTCTTTGTTACTGTTTCTAAACTTGTCAACATATTACTCATTTTGGACTTAAGCTCATTTATCAGCTTTTTCAGTCGAAGTCTCACGTTTTGCTACATTGGCAGCCAGAATCAGAATTGATATTTTTATCGTTTGATGCTCTACGGATGAAGTACACTTTTCGTGAAGTGAACTGCTCTTGGGTATTCAGTTTCAGGTCAGTTCAAGGTAATTGCTTCTTTGCTGCCTCATCTTCAGACAAGTTTCTGTTTGCAACGAATATTTAATTTCATCAGCTCTACCTATATATTCTCTGCATTGAGGCACCAAACAGTGTAGCAAAACCTTATATGTTTGCTGCAAAAAAATTGCAGTCATGTTTGTCAATATATTTGTCCATCGATTCGTCATAGTTGAGGTGTTTCTTTGCTTTAAAACATATCAAAAAATTTTCTTAAAGCTCGTCTATAACATGTCTCAGCTTCCACATCTTGTTATTTTTATCGGGCTTTGTCTTATCGACATAGTTCAGAGAGTGCATTATCTGCCTATACTAAATCGCAGCGCATAGCTTTCTTTACCATGTGATTTCCCATGTCCGCTTCACTATCTTTTTTTCCCGGAAGTTGAGGATATCTCATCAATATCAAAATTTTTATTTCCGACTAAAAAAGAGTCTATTTTCTTAACACTTCAAGTACAAGAAGATAATATTGTTCTTCATAAATATTTGAAAAAGTTCTGTGGGCGACTCATTGAAACAGTTATACATGAATCTTTCATGTGCGTTCGAAAATCTAAAAGTGTTAACTTTGAAGCTATGTAACTTATAAACTGATCATAGGATCTAGTTGCACCTCTGGCAAAAGTCCAGGCCTCGAAAACCTAAACATGTTCGCATTTTACAAACATTATTCGAAATTTATTTCCCAGAACGGTCCTTTAACATTTCATGAAATGGTAAAGACGAATTCTTGCCACGCTAGACTTCTTTGCTTAAACTATCAAATATTTGACGGATCGGAAATGAATTTAAGCGGATAACACACCATGACCTATTTATTATTAATGGAAATAATTGACAAATTCTTGAAATTCGTGTTGTTAGTGATACCTGGATTATTGATATGATCACTCATACTATTCTTAAAATAAACAATTATATAGGCAGCACAAAGATAAATGATTTTTATATAAAAATAATGAAATGAGTTATTTTACTACAACCAATTTATGAATGGGATTCTTTGAAGTTGGAATACTACCTTTGGAATGCAGTGATATCATCCTTGGTGATTATTGTTTTGGCACGATTCTGAAACCATATAAATATCCTGAGAAAATAGGAAATGCTATCATTTGATATTTGTCATTAGATAGTCATGATAGTAGCCATGGCTTTCTAAATCTTATTTGAACTTCTAAAGAGAGTTACGATATGAATTATTATAACAAAAAGACAAAGAAATATTCAACTAGATTTGTTACTGAGCTTAAATCCGATACTTTAGTGAAAAGTAGTAGTTGTTATTTTACCAAGAAAAAAGTTCGAAAAGTTCCAAGAAGGTGAAGCAACTAGGAAGTATAAGTGTGAAAAGTCAGTGAAGTGACCATGGCAAGAATACATGAAAGTATGCCTTCAACTCAATTCTTCATAGATGTTCCAGAGGCTTGGGGCATTGGTGCAGACGGGTCAATTTTGGTGGCGTTCAATACATTGGACCAGGTTGGAGAAAGCTGATAGAAGATGGAGATTCCGAATAGATGAATTGAAATAGAGGATAGACTGATAACCATATTTTTATCATAAATTTGTGATGGAATTACCGAATGAATGACTCGAAAAATAATGCCGATCTGAATATTCCACGTTGTTCTCAGTGTGTAGCATTAATAATGTTAAAGCTAATTTCACTGATTTTTTTGAAAGCTGTTTTTATTTTCTATGCATGTCATGGAAAATTAAATATTATGTCTTTTATAGACCATGATCTGATTTCTTATCTATTTTACTATAAAATTGCATGTGTTGAAATAAACATTGATTAATGTATTTATCGTGTTTTATTTATTTTGAGTTTCACTCGATCTATATAAATGAGAAACAAATATGCAAAAACCGATAAATCCATTTTCTGTAATTGTGAGAAAAATGGTAAAAACTTCTAGAGGAATACCCCGGTAAACTTTCTAACTTTTTAGAATTTCCATTACGGCATCTTAGGTGCCAGATTTTAATTACAAATTGTTGTTGGAAAAAATCATGCGGTGAATGTAGTTTAAAACAAGTTTTTAACAAAGCGATCTTCTCAAAAATATGGCAGTTTTACTCAAAAGTCATTAAAAAAATTTATTTTAAAAAACATTAAAGAAAAATGTTTGATAATAAAACTTAATGTCTAAAAACTTCTTTTTAACGTGTAATTGAAGGAATATTAGAATAAGTAAAAGTAATACGAAAACTTAGAAAAAAAAATAAAAAAAAGTAACTAGATAGAAATGGAAACTTCTTCATCCAGACAATTGCAAATTTCTTCTTCTTTTTCTTCTGTCCTAGTTTCTTCAGAAGGTGCAATTAAAAGCATATTGTACCATACTAATGTTTCTACATTTTCCCAATCTTCGCCAAATTGCTGAGCCATAAAATGCCTTAACGACTTATTTTTATTTTCTGATATACCACGGAACAACCTCACATTTTCCGTAAAAGCTAGGTCTCTATGAACTCTCATGTTTTCATATCGATGGTGTGGCGCACAAATGCGTTAAGTACACTTTTTGGGCAAAATGGTACATCAGGCAATAGCTTGCAATCGGTGTTTTTATATGCACAAAATTATATCATTACAAATCTCTAACGCTTATGTGCTAAGAGCACTTATGGCATTCACAATACGGGATAGTATTCGGTGTCAAGTGCACACATAAACTTCTATGTTAGGTAGGGTTTGTTGGTTCAACATTTATCGCAGGCCACATAGCAGATACTCACATAATTTCTTGAATAAGAAATAGTATATTATTTTATATGGAGGAAAAGTAATACTTTTCATGGCGCGCTCGTGTTTAACAGCCGAACGGAGTGAGGCTGGTAAAAGAGAGCAAGCCATGAAAAGTAACTTTTCCTCCAAATAAAATATGCTGTTTTTTCTTCAAATGTCGACAAATTAATGCAAAAACGTCTCTTTTTAATAGTAATAATAATTATTATTAGAGATAAGTGGGTTCGCAAGGCGGCTTAGACCGGTGCGATGTCGGTGAATAGGGTCAGGTTGTTGCTATAGTAATGTGACATAAAGCTGTCAGTGGACACTGTCAACAATAATTATATTTTTAAAATTGCGTTTTCGATTGCATTTTAATTCCGTATTGATAAGCAGTTATTGAGTAAGTTGGATTAAATAATAACCAATTTGTTCCTAAATTAGTGATTTTTAGAAATGCAGTCACAAATTGAGTGATAAATACAAATTTTAGTTTAATAACTCTTGAGTTGTTGACGCTTATTTTGATGTTTGTTTGTATTGTATCTATGTTGCTATGACAACACTTTTACCTCCGCCGGCGGAAAAGTGAAAAGGAAAGCTCCGGCGGAGGAAAAACGAAACTTCACTGCCGCCTACACAGTCGAGTAATGATGGATTTACTGTCGTTTGAAGAAAAAAATTATTTTGTAATATATATGCAGCACTTAGCACATTTGTGATTCTAGAGTAATACTTGATTAACTGAACAAAATAATGGAAATTTATTAACTTTCAAACTAGATTTTATTGCGGAAAACGACTAAATTTTATCAAATTAAAAGAAGCACTGTTACAGTAATCAAGAGTTGCATAAAAAGTAAAATGCTTTATTATAGTAGGTATATTATATGACGCCGACTAGAGAGCGTCTATAAAGTGATGCTAGTCAAAAAGTAAATTTTAAGTGTTAAAACAAAATCAATAAATAATATAGTATATGTGTAAAGTGTGGTAGTGTCTTTCATCTATCTTGCGCAACTAGAGATTGAGCCGAGGGCAATGACTTCATCGACGAAACACGTGTTAAATGCTGCTGTACAGAGGACGATAAAAACATGGCGGCGAAAGAGATGGAAATTAGCTACTTGAAGAAATTACTATGGGAGTTAGAAGACAGAAACAAAATACTTGAGGAAAATAACATCCTATGGTATGAAAAATGTACGTTTTTAGGTTCAAAGCTGGAGAATCCAACTAAGAAAAATCAAGAACCAAAGAAATTATTAAAGTAACAAAAACAACACACGGTATCTGGAATAACGCATGTAAAGCAGCAAAGGAGGTAAACAAATGCCTGATCGGACTCACTCGGTATCTGGTCGATCGGAATTTTGAAATTCTCAGGCGAAGTGCGCCGAGTTTGGCCGAGAGCAAGAGCCAGAGAGGTCTGCTCATGGTTTCAGATCACAAATCCAAAAATAGCAAAATCTGACACACCTCGATATCTGGGCAATACAAGACACAAACATTGACTAAAAGGAGAGATGCAACCTTCAAGCGACCTCTACATCAATTGCGCAGTTAGAAACTGAAGACACTATGGCAGCCAGAGAAGCTCCACCCACCGAATTGAAAGTGGCTCCTCCCACTGACCAGACTAACCCAGAGGGCACGTCCATGGACATACGCGAAGCCACGGGCTCTAGCGGGCAGTTTAAGGTCCCACTGAAGATCTTCAAATCCAAAGGCAATATCAGACAGGTCTACCTGCATATGGGTGGTGAACCTGCTGTACAACCCAAGAACAGATTCCAACCACTTAGCGACAACGATGATGGAGATAGCTCTGAAGTCACCCAAGAAGCACCAGCAACTAGGGCTAGGAGAGTTATACCGAAGCCCAAGACACCGTTACGAACTAAGCCTACCCCTCCACCTCCAATCGTTACCAAGGGTGGTCAGTTAAATCACCACGACTTCACGCAAGTTTACGCGCCGCAAATATAAAGGACTATAAATTGAAATATACTAGAAATTTAATCATCGTGTGGTGCAATCACAAAGATTAAAATAACTTGAAAAGGATGTATGACAACGAAGGAGCAGAGTACCTCTCTTACGCTGATAAAGCAGCAAGAACGCACGCATTCTTTCTTAAAGGCCTTGATGGTGGCATCCTCTCTCAAGAAATCCGTAATGCATTGATTGAAGAATATGATATGAATATCAAGGAGATCTATCAAATAAAGAAGACTTGAGCCCCCCTCGACCCACCTAGTGGTGACAGAGGCCGGCATCACTCGAAAGCATTTGAATCAAAAATGCAGCACAGTAATGAACATCCGATTTGCCTGAGATTACCGCAGAGCTGCTAAGCCAATCATGAAGTGTAAGCGGTGCCAGGGACTCGGTCATGCCTGGACTTATTGTCAAAGGGGGTGGCGGTGCTCTAAGTGCGCTGGCCCCCACCAGATCATAGAATGTACCAGCAACACAATCAAATGCGTAAACTGTAGCGTGCATAAACGTCGAGTGCCCGGTCTGCGTCTATAAAGTAGATCAGCTACAACCACTACAACGCCCGACGGGCAAGACATTCAAGCCAGCTCCACCACCAACCCGCCCGGCTACATATTTACACATCCTCACATACGATGGCACCAGAGTGCTGAAAACTGTGAGCCTTTGTAAACAATAATTACGCTACAGAAGCTCACTGATTTCGGCACCTACGTAACTGGCTATCATAGGCATTAGGGTGCTGAAATCGGTTAGGTTTTGTAAGCGTACAAAAGCTCACCGATTTGGGCACCTGGAATACGCTGTTATATAATATTTCGCTTTTCGCATGACCCTCCGCTCGCTTCGCTCGCTACGGGGGCTCAAGAAAAGGCAACTAATCAGGTGCTAACCCAAACTAACCCAAGACATACCCAAAATCAAGAAAAAAACTGTTTCAGAAACTTAACCTAAAAAAAAAGAAGAAAGCAACGGGGCTTGAACCCGGACCGTCCAGGTGAGACCCAGCCATCTAAACCTCTAGACTATGAGAGCTCTTACCGCAAACTGATTGAACCGTAAAGGCATGGCGCGATTAGGTGCCCAAATCAGTGAGCTTTTGTAGCGTAATTATTGTTTACAAAGGCTCACAGTTTTCAGCACTCTGGTGCCATCGTATGTGAGGATGTGTAAATATGCCGCCCGGCTTGGCAGAGGACCGGAGAGCTAAGAGACGACAGGAACTTCGACAAGAACTTCCCGCCGATCAGAAGGAACATCGCCAGCGGCAGTGCTCGCGAAAATGTGCACGAAAATCATGAAAGTGTTCGAGCTCGCGAAAGTGATCACGAAAACCAACAATTCCATTCTCGCAGACAACTCAATTAACGTTTCTCTACTTGCTTGCCAGTTCCCTTAAGAACCGATCTCTGCATGTTGCAGTTGACGGACGGATAGATACATTTACCAACTCTGTTTCTCATCTATATTAATGACCTGCTGACTGAAACCAATAATCCCTTTTGCACATGACAGTACTCTTGCCTCTCAATTTGAATCAGAAAAAATTTACCAGCGACTGAGATAAATTACTGCAGACAGGAGTAGATTATAACAGTTCATCAAGATCTGGAGAAAGATCGAACTTGGAGGCGTTAGGAATTTGGCCTAATTCAATTCAGCAAAAACCCAAGTAGCCACGTTTACGAAGAAAGCCAATACGGCGGGCCCTGACATATGTCCTGGCATGACCACGTTGCAATCATCGCAAAATCAGCCTCGCAGAAGCTCGGTGCGCTATTTCGCGACAAAAAACTGTATACACCCTAGCAGCTGCTCTTGTTCTACAAAGCGCAAATAAGACCGTGTTTAGAATATTGCTCACATATCTGGGGTGCCGCACCTAAGCACACCCCAAAGCTGCTGGATTCCATTCAAAAGAGAGCTGTGCGTCTCTTCGGCCACCCGGAGTTGACGCGGGATCTGGATAATCTGGACCACCGCAGACATGTGGCCGGGATCATCCCGCCCCAAGCAACGCCTGTTACACAGTCACGACAGACCGCAAGATTGCACCCGTTCGTCGTACAACTGGAAACACCTAGAACGTCGCCTTACAAGGATTCCTTTGTCTGGCACACTGCGTCACTGTGGAACTTACTCCCATCTGTTTCCCCCTTTTGGTGTTGTCCACTACCATAAAAATGACGCTTTTAAATGTTTTTTGAGGGATATTTATATAAAGATTGCGTAAATCGGTGGCTGCTTCTATGGAAACTATATTCTTATGGCTTAGAGAACTTGTACTAGGTTGGCTCTCGTCCTACCTTTTCAATCGAAGTCAGATTGAAAGGTTGAAAGATGATGTATCGGCGATGCGTGATGTGAATCATAGGGTGTCCTGGTTTTGCTTTATGTTCATGATTTTGCTTTCATTGATGTTCTATGGACTGGAGAGGGTAAAGAGGATTTGAACCAGATAATTTCATAGGATTTAGAGAGGAGCATGATTTGGCGTAACACAATTTTTTTTTGTTTTTATGGGCGAAAAAAAATATTCTCTACCTTAGATTGTCTTTGAAAGATATAATGCTTGGAGCTTACCAATTAAACGAGCTATCTTGTATCAGATTTTGAAGAACCCACATTGCTTCCAGATTAAAGTTTCAAGTGTATGTAATAAGCGTAAATAGACATATATCATCCGGATGTTATGCAGTTAGAACAGTTTCAAATGAGCTAAATCAACGTATTATTCTTTAATTGAATCTCATTTGAGATACGGGATACGGGATAGTTTTTCGGAGATATTATAGCCAATAACTTTTTCAATCACTGTTTGTGCTCCAAAAAGATAAATACACTTCAAAATCAATACTAAGGAATCACTGTAGACCCCTTTTTGCTCCCTAATAAACTTTGCTCTTGCGTTGTATCCTTATATTGGGGACGGTTTTTATAATATATAAAAAAATATCGAAATGGTAATTATGTAAATAAAACAAAATAATTACTGTAGATATACGATTGCAATAACAATTATTTTGGACGAGATGAATGAATGAATTAATGATCTAGGGGGGTGTTATACACTGCGACCTTACAGATCTATTGTGTGTCCCTTGCATAGTGCTTCCGTTGATGTGATTCTCAATCCGAGTACCTCATCCAGCTCAGTGTTTTGATAAAAGCAAGTAGTCTACATGGTTCTATGGATGAAAGTTCCTCCTGTTCCACTATGCAGCATCCGAAGCAGGTCATTCGCCTGTTCGCTACCGCCTTGCACTCGGTGAGAAGACGTTCCGAGGTTTCCTCCCCCTCCTCACAGAACCGGCAACTGTCCTCGTTTTCAATTTTAATTCTCTCCAAGTGCCTTCTTAACTGGCAGTGGCCCGTCAAAAAGCCAGTGAGGATGCGGAGATTATTCTTACTCAGTGTTATAAGGTGTTTTGATCTTCCTGGGTGAGGGGGCCCTAGAGATGTCTCTGATTGCCTTAACACTGGAAGGCGTTCCCATGGACTGATTCATTTGGTTCGCTTTTCTTTCCTGAATTCTTCCTTGTAGGTGTGCGTCCCTATGCCACAGAAAGATTCCGGTCCTAAAAGCGGAGTTTGTGCTCCTACTTTTGCCAATTGGTCTGCTTTTTTGTAGCCTTCTATCCCAGCGGGGCCTGGTATCCATTGAAGGGCTAATTTGTTATTCTTGCCTAGTTCATTTAGCCAATCTAGGCATACCATTCTGGAGTTGATTGTTGTTGAGCTCAGCGCTTTGACGGCCGCTTGACTGTCTGAAAAGATGACAATCTCTTTCTTCCTATAGTTCCTGTCGAGGTTGAACTGCGCACTTCTCCTTATTGTGATAATTTCCGCCTGGAATATGTCCGGGTGTTTTCCCATTGCTTCGGATAATTTGGTTCCTGGCCCAAATATTCCGGCTTTTGGCTTGATAGGTCATGTCCAGTACTACTTATCAAGTTATTGCATGAATTGAAGAACCCCTCATATCTGCACAAACTTAAAGCTGACAACCAGGAAGTCCTAATGCGATGTCATACGATTATATTTGAACTAAATTCACGACATTTGACATATATTCAAAATAATTGATCATCGTGGAAGTCTAGTTTAGTTCAATTAGGTTTGAATGAGATCGCCTTAGGGCTTTTTTGGTATCAGGAGTTATCCAACCCGTGGAAGCCGCATATGCAATAACCTGACAAGTAGTAGTGAGGATAGCCGAAAGCGCTCTGCTACGATTTTAATGAGAATAATTTTGCACGAAGTATACAGTAATTCCTCTATTTTAGTAGAAACATGTATATCACTGAATCACTGTAATCACTAAAATACTCGATGTGTTAATGTGTTGCTACTAATTCCAAAGTACCTTCTAACCAAGGTCTCTTTAATGTATGAAAACATAAAAATAAGCAACCATCATTCAACTGAATGAAGGGAATTAACAAGTTCAAATAATTGAGAATATCTGATGATTATTGTCAACAGTAATGTTAAGGGCTGGTAGGAATTGCGTACTTTTGTCTCTGATGAAATGTGCGAAGTGTGCTTAGTGTTATTTTTCATCATTGTATATTGTCATGTTTTATTTTTTATTTTATTTTTTATTAGATTTATGTTTTAATAATCCCTTCTTGTGTTTAGTGTTTTTTTGTTTTCAAACACTTTGCCAATGAGTGACAAAACTTTCAATAATAAAGCATTATTTGGCTTTGACAATATTTAAGAAGTTGCAGTTGCATTGCAATTGAGTGTTCAATTAGAGCTATTAATTCTTGCAAAAAGAATGAGTAGGTACATATTAAAATTGTAAAATGGCATTTGAGTCATTGAAATGACAACGGTAATTTTGTCTCATGTCATAATAAACTGTAACACCCCTTTTAATTTGCTTTATAGACACAATATTTAACTATTTTGTTGCAAATTTCAAGTTGATACTCCATTTTCGATATTTCAGTAATTTCCATTACACAATTCATTCCGACGCTATCAACGTCATAATAATACGTAGTATGATCAGCCAATAAAAATTATTACCACGATTTTTCCAATTTGGCAAATATAACACAATTATTTGCAAAACCTTCGCAAACAGACAAGTTTGAACTCTATATATAATCAATCATATTTGGACTTATTGAATTGAAGATTTACTCAAAGTTGACTCATTTAGCATGACTCAATATATTTATAAGGCGCCCAATAAGATGGTTTACTCATATATAAACTATTTATATAACCCAGACAAATACTATTATCCAATGGGGATTCCAAGTTCAATACAACTATGTGTCAACTTTAAAAAATATCTTGTCATCACCTGCTGTGCTGCTATGACTTAATACTCGTAAAATATGATGATGTATACTTGATATTACGCGTCTACATGTGCTCACTATCTTATCAAATAACACGATTTCTATGAAAAAAGAACCTTTCACCACTTGACGCCAGTTTTTTATCAACTGATAATAAGCTTTACTATGCTATAGACATACTATAAAAACAATCGCGAAATTAAGAAGAATATCATTCCAAATATATATATCTATTGTTTTCTGACATCAATGGAGCAAATTCGACCAGTTTAAGCTTAGTGAACATAGCCAATATGTTTTTGTTACAAAAACTAAAAACTGGAAATCTATTAATTCGTGCAGAAGAGTTTCACATTATCCTACGAACCTACAGAGTTCCAAAAGAATTTATACAAGACGCAGTTAATTATTTAGTGAAGAAGAAGTTTCGTAAAGTTCCCAGGAGGTGATTTATTGACTGAAGTGATACCTTGTAGTGATTTAGAGAAATTAATGGCATTTTGTTTTGAAGAAACAGCTGGTGGCCAGTTCATGATTGACGTTCCTGAAACGTGGGGAATCGGCGTCGATGGGTCAACCATGGTAGCTTTCAACAAGGTCGAATTTATGGACGGTGGTTGAATTTGTATTGATGCATAAGTTCAGCTGATGTAGAGCTTTTTATGAGTTGAAGTCTACCGAAGGTTCTCATGTAGATGAAGAATTATATCCACTTTCGCCCAGTTTTTGAAGCCAGAACCGCTGCCAGGTTCATGAATAACTTTCAAAAAGGTACCGAAGTTAGCAACTAGATGTTTTGCATATGCAGTAATATATTGTATTTCAATCACAGATGTTGATTTACATATTTCCATTAGGGATATATGAATCCCACTGTATGTTTACGTTTATTTATAATAAATGTCTCAAATTTTACATTGTTGATTTATTTGGTATTAATAACTTGCCTTACATCCTCGCTATTATGTATATCTTGACCAGCATCATCGTTAACTCAATGTTCTAATATCAATCCATAAAAGTGGATTCATCAACTTTTAAATTAGGTTAACCAGACATCTCCGATTTCGGGAAAAGTCCCAGAATATAGAGCCTTTTCTGTCCCAGGTTAGTAAATGTTCTCGACAGGTCCCCGGATTTTCTAGTTATTTTTAAAAATAACTGACCTCTAAAAACCGCAAAAAGTAAATATCTGGTGCGCGACACTTGTCAAGGGCCTTACCCCTTGGCTGCTGGTACTGGGAACATATTATTATATGCAAGACTATCGCTGGCTAAATATTACGTAATAGAAGTAATTCTCGCTTTGAACAGAACTATCGTAGGTTATAAACCTTAGGGGTTTCTATTGAGCACTCTTGATATAGAAGAAAAGCCTTACCTTAAGGGTGACTTCTAGATAGCCCAATTTATATGAATACTTGAAACCAGCCTTAAGCGTTGGGTGCCAAATATGTAACCTTATTTGTTAGTTGATAGTTGCTCATTAGGCGGTCAATATACCATGTTTACTCGACGGATTCAATTTGCTTAAAGGCGTGGGTTTATGTCGTGGCAGTTGTGGTAGGGCGCCACTAAACTGTTTTTACAAGAAGTTTGTCAATAGTTATTGATACTTGAAAATAGCTTCTACCATGTACACGATAACTACTATTATCCAAAAGGAACTCCAATTTCAATAAACAGCGTCAATATTTTTTATCGTTACTCCGTATGACGCATAATTTCGTAACTCCGCATAACAATTACGACGAAAGATCCTATAGGCTGGAATGTAACCGCCTACTTTATCTAATGTAAATACTGATTTTTCATAAAGCCAGACCCGCGCCCCTTGAGATAAGTCATTATCAATTAATTACTTTTTCCTACATGTATCGTATAAAGATAATGATGAAATTCAAATGCCCGATGCCCTCAAAATTTCGCCTATATTTTGATCGCAGTTTATTAAAGGTAAATAACTGGACCTCTTATGTAAGTGATGACAGTCAATATCCAGTATGTCATTTTAGGGAAATTGAAAAAATTAAATGTTTCTTAACTTCGTTCAAAACAATTTAGTTAGTGTCGAATAATTAACCACATGTATCGGATACGTTTGGTGGATAATTTCTTGGTTTTATTGAATTGCAGTAACACTAATTTTGTAACATTAAACATTTTATTTACATAAAAAGATTCATGTTTTAATAATAATACAGAATTGCATATTATTTGTAGACGACAATATCTAACATACTCTATAGTATCCATCCTGGGTATGACTTCTCGAGTCAATGGAACAGCTCTCATGAACTAAAACAGAGTTTTATCCACAATACCGAAACAGAATATTTGCACTCGACGCGCGTTTCGCTAACCATGTTAGCATCATCAGGAGATGATTAAAACTATCACTAAAGTATCCAAAAATGGTAGCTGGCCATTGTTCTCGACTTCATAAGTAAATTTAATGGTGGGGAAACGGTTGTTTAATTTTGTTACAAAGTCTTCAACATTAGCGGTTTTAGTGTCGAAAATCGCGAAAATGTCATCCACGTACCTGTACCATACCCTTGGAAAATATTCGAACTCCTCACTGATTTCATTTTCAAATTTACTCAT
>MU183726.1:178868-223528 GCA_016904865.1 Pissodes strobi
TTCGCTTTTGTCTAATATAACAACCTTATTACCTTTGTCAGCTTTTAATCATCTCCTGATGATGCTAACATGGTTAGCGAAACGCGCGTCGAGTGCAAATATTCTGTTTCGGTATTGTGGATAAAACTCTGTTTTAGTGCATGTTGCCGAAGGTTCCAAACCCCAACGTAGCTCTCATGAAGGAAGAGAATGTTTTGTATTCTTCAGATATACGATTGTAACGATGTTTATATCCCTATTACATATGTTCTTCCTACGTGACAGATGTTGGGGCATGATTTCTCGAGTCGTTGGAACAGCTCTTACGTGGAAGAGAACTCACGACACATATCGTACACCGCCTGGCTCGCAATGACCCTCGACGAGGTAGTGGGGCTTGGCTTAATCGCCTGGACCAAGTGGAGAAGGACCACCATAAAAACCCCCCAATCCCAAGGTTTTTGTCGGCGCCGAAGGGATGGATGGCTGGGGGTGTATTCAACCGATAGCCTACTAAACTCGGGGCACCGGGCACACCCCGTTTTATTTCTGCCTTCCGGCCATGTGGGGGCTCCTTGCCTGGTGACCGTTATTTCCCCCATACTCCTGGGACTACTATGGGAACACAAAAAGAAAACGGGGTATCCGAAAACGGTCCCTATCAAAAGAAATGCCCCCCTGTGAGGCGGGAGAGCAACCGGATTCCTCGAGGGGACCGATCGCTACCCCTGCTAGCAGCGAAGGGGGCATGGGCTTGGGCTCGGCCACGGCTGGGCCAGCCAGTTGAATGAAGCCCAGCTCCAAAAACAGAATCGGGGCTCAGAAGAAGAGGGTGAAGAGGAAGAGGCTCCTGGCGGTTGGACTGACAGCGATCTCGTCCTCGACCCTGACTCAGCCTGGCACGCGGTCAAGGGAAGGCTCCGTAGGGGGCACTCCGGAAACGGCGGGAGGGAATAGAAAAAGGAAGGTCGGCTCAAGGGCCAATCCGAAGGCACCAGGATAAGACCAGCAGAAGGTGAGTCCCAAATGGGAGGGCCTCGAGGTTGAGCTCGCCATGGACGTGGATATGGAAGCCTCTGAGGAGGCTGCCGGTTCTGCCATGGTGGGATCGCCGCTCCTTAATCAGGGGCTAGTGTAGAGGCGGGGCCCCCTCCGGGGGGTGCCACGGGGTAAGAGCTTCGTCAGTCTGACTCAGACTGAGAGGCACTCTCAACTACGAATGAAGGATGGGCGTTTACCATGTCCATTCTACAGATAAACCTGCAGCATAGTAGGGCCGCTAAGGCCCACCTATGCAGATAGTAGAGGAGGGTACAGCAATTGTGCTTATCCAGGAACCTTGGATGGTGGGATCTGTGTTGTATACACCGGATCCGACTATGGGGGACCCGAGAGCAGGTATATTGACAGTGGGACTGGAGGCCTTTTTCTTTAGGGATAAGGCTACCAGAGACCTGGTCCCTATCCTTGGCAAGATACCTACAAGCGTAGGTGTACAGAGGGTGGTACTAGCGTTAGCGTAATTCCCAGCCGATCAATCCTGCCCGCTGGAGGGAATCGGGAATCTGGTTACCTACTGCGAGGAGGTAGATATCCCACTCCTGATTGGATGTGATAGCAACGCGCATCACATAGTGTGAGGCCGTGTTGGATCCAATCGGAGAGGGGACGAATTGTTGGAATTCATTGCATCTGTGGGGCTGCAGGTGGCCAACAGAGGGAGTTAGCCCACTTTTTTACTACGGGACGAAGCTCGGTCATAGACTTGACTCTGTGCACCAGGGCTTTGTTCCCGGATATTACGAAATGGGGTGTGTCAGTGGAGGACTCGATGTCGGACCACAGATACTCACTATAGAACTGGGATCTTCATCAGCGAGAGCTGAGGGGGTTAGGAACCCCAGAGCAACCAACTGGGACCTCTATGGGGAGGAGCGAAGTTGGCGTATAAGGGACATGCCGAGGAAGTACCGGGCCGCCGATGAGCTGGATGACGCCGCGAGGTGGATAGAATCATCGATGGCCGAGGCTTTCGTAAGCAGCTGCCCCGTGAATAAGCGTCACTGTAAAGGAAAACTCCTTGGTGGAATTCCACCCTGGAGAACCTTAGAAAACAGCTGAGAAGGTTCTGTAATAGGGCTAGACACCAGGGGTAGTTACTTACTGGGACCTATATAAAGAGGCCCGGGGGCAGTACAAGAGAGTGCTGATAGGATCGCGAAGGAGCGCCTGGAGGGCCTAGTGTAGAGGGGTATCCCGAGCCCCGGCCGCTGCTAGGTGTTGGTGTTAAGGGATCGACTCGTCAAATTGGGCAGTGCCCGTAAGCCAGGTGGAGGCTATAGGTCGTCACTGGTGGATACTCTGCACCAGCTACTGAGTCCGGAACAGCACGCATATCCAACAGGCAGATCGGTTGACTCGGCTCTTCACCACCTGGTATACAGGCAGGAGGAGGTGCTGGCGGGCGGACAGCTATCGGTGTGCGTGTTTGCGGATATTGAAGGATCCTTCAATAACACAGCCGTGGGTTTGATCTGCCGATCGGTGGAGCAAACAGAGGGAGGTCCGGTCCTAATGAGCTGGATCCGCTCCATGCTCACCGGGCGGAGGGTCGAGGCTAGGCTGGAAGATGAGGTGGTTGGGGTTGAGTCATCGCGGGGATGTCCTCAGGGGGAAACGGTCTGTCATCCTCTTGTGGTGTCTAGTGGTAGACGAGATCCTGCGCATCCTGAGAGTAGAGCATGGTGTCTATGTACAGGCCTATGCAGACGACGTTGCGATTATGGCACAAGGTACTAAGGTGGGAATATTGCAGAGGCTTCTGAAGGAAGCACTGACAAGGTTCTCACAGTGACGTAGGGATAACGAACTCAGAGCGAATCCCAAAAAGGTAGAGATGGTCATCTTTATCAGGAAAAGGAAGCTGGAAGTCTCTCCCGACTTCACGTTGGAAGGGACCCTTCTTGTGGCTAAGAAATGCGCCAAGTATCTGGGTGTCTGGTTGGACTCCAAACTGACCTTTCAGGAATACATTCGGCTCAAGACCGCGGAGCTCAGTGCCCTGTGGGCTTGCTGTAGGGCGCTGAACTTCCTTTTCCCTACAAAGGAAGATTGGACGGAGGGAAGGACGGGAACCTGGGATGGACTAGTCTGGTTCACAGACGGAACCAGAATGGGAACACCGTCCGGAGCTGGTGCGTACTGTGAGGCCCTAAGGCATGATGGGGTCTGGGAGTCATTAATATCGCTGGCGGGAGGATTTTCTTCTGCTCCAAAAGCAAGGCCGCACTCATAGCGCTGAAGTCGGTCGGCACGCGCTCTTTGTTTGTAAGGGAGTGTAGAAGCTGGGTGATTGAACTTACAATGCTTAAAAATGGTTACGCTGGTCTGAAGGCCGCTGATGCCTTAGCCAGAGAAGGCTCCGCACGCAGATACTTGGGACCTGATCGCTATGTGGGGATCGCCCAGAGTCTTCGCGAAAGAGCTTTGGAGGCCTGGATGGAGGGTCGGGCGGAGGTGGTATGGCGGCCGGCTCCAGGCATGATACAGACGAGGCTCATGATAAATGGGTCCGCAAAGAATCTCGCCAGGGGGCTGTTGTGTCTACCTAAGAACGACTGTAGGGTCCTGGTAGGATTCTACACACACAGGCACTGTAGGCTTAGACGGCACCTGACCCCGCTGAGAATTGCAGAGGAGGAGGAGGAGTGTAGATGGTGCATGGAGGACGACGAGACCCCATACCATCTACTTACGGAATGTCCCGCCTTCGCGTGGGCAAGATTCAGAATCTGGGGCGTGACGTCGATCGAGCCAGATTTAGTGCGTCGTGTTAGTCTGAAGGAGATGCGGGCTTTCTTAAGGAGGACCGGCATCCTGAAGGTTCTCTAATGCGGGCTGGGGCACAACGGGCCCAATTGGTGGCCTAAGTGCAAGGCCCGCTAGGGGCCACCCCTTCTGATACTGATACTGATACTGGGGTGCCGCAACTAAGCACTACCTACAGCTGCTGGATACAAATCAAAACAAATATTTGCGTCTCGTCGGCAATTAGGAGTTGACCCGGGACCTCGATAGTCTGAAACAACCCTATTTATAATTCTGAACGTCATTCTAGCATCCATTACAATGCTCATCTGTTACAGATACTCAATTTCTAGTTGCCATTGCAAAGACGTGCAGTCAATTTGATCTTTTCGTATTTTTAAATTGTAATTTCCCATTCTCAAAAATCACCGTACTTAACCAACATTCTTAGGCTTTTATTATAAATTTACTCCATATGCAAATTAAATTCAACTTTCTGATCAAAAGTAAGATGTAGATCTTTAATCTGATTACAAGAGTGTGGAGTTAGTTCAAAGAATAATCAAACATTAATGGTTTAGTTAAATGTGAAAACTTACAAAACCCCTTTTAGGACAATTAATCCTATCTCAAATTAATTTGAGGTTATGATAACGCCGATAAACTAATGAGAAGACTCCCTTGTAATGTTTTTCGCCTATATTATCAGAATATTAAATCAAAGCAAAATCAGATACTACTTTTTAACCTATGCCTTTTAACATCAATATTACCCAGCTCTTATTTTTCGATAATTCTAACTAAACGTTGACTGCTTAAAGGTCTGACTATACACAGTCAATGATGAAACGCATCTAGATAGAAAATATCTTATTGAACTAGCGTTACATGACATCAAAGTGATAACAGGTCAAGTAAATATGTATAGGTATAGCCGGTAAATATATGCAAGTATAAATGAAGTAGTTATTAATCAAACTTAACCTAAAATAGGGACTTCCGATTCGTCTTCGGTCGAGTGTGCACATGTCGGGTATCGGCCATTTTGTTCCAGCTTCATATACATACATGTTAGTTTGGGGGCACATGAGGCTTTCAGGGGCTGTGTAGATTCCCCGAATAAGATTCGGACGTCCAGCCGAGGGTTAGAGCCCCGTGCATATATAAGCTTTAAATGTGTGTGAATGTCCAGCCGGTGGTGTTCGAACCTTAAAACAAGCCGTGCATGTACAAGTCGGAGCCCCAGGGGTACATACTCGACATACTGGAAGCTCCAAAAATAGTATCTCTATCCACCAAGGTGTAACCAATGTAGAAGGGTCGCTCTACCTCTTGCTAAGCCTGGATAGAGGTCTTTTCTGGCTGAATTTTCGCAAGAAAAAGGCCAACAGAGAGTTTACTACTACTACTACTACTACTTAACCTAAAATAATCCCGTGGCAGCGACAATATTAGTAGACCAATGAACACTCAAATATACTAAATCGATAAGATAACCTGTGAGGTAAATATATACACATATAGCCGTTAAATATCTATAGGTAAACGAATTGAGCGCAAATCGATTCCGATAAAAGAAGCAGGAATAAATATAATGCATAAAATTAGATAACCTATAGCCTTTTTAAAGGTAAGTTCGATAAGCAAAATAGCCAAATTAATAAATTAAATTATAATTTTGTCTCTTCTCAATTTTTATTTTGGTGTTATATTTGGTATGAATGATGGAATGTTTCATTTGAGTTTTAAATTTAAGTTATTGTAGTGGCTAAATGCACTCGATGCAAAGCCATAAACTAGACAAAAAAAAATAAATTAAACGAGAATTAACGAGAATATAAACGATAGTACATCAAACGACCTACGGTCGTTTGACTATAATTTCATTAATTAATATGATATATAACGATAAGGTATATGCGATATTGAAAACAAACGATCTACAGTGGTTTAACTATAAATTCATTAACTAAAATGATATGTAACGATAAGGTATATGCGATATTGAAGGCAAATGACCCACAGTGGTTTAACTATAAATTCATTAACTAAAATGACGTATAACGACTATATCGAAAATTAAGGTCCTTAATTAAAGTAAAATAGATTTTACTTGTACCTAGTAGATTCACAGACGCCGACGTTTCATGTGAAGGTACGGATCCACCATGTAGTAGTATCATCTTGACAAAAAGCCGCATTAAAATACCGCCGACGGGTGTCAACCACAAAAAGAGAAAACTCTATCTCCTGGAAAGAATTGTGTCCCACAGAAGAACCTTAGTTATATGATAAACAATTTTAACTATCTTAAATGGAAACACTCGTGTCCAACATACCTTTAAAAAATGGGTCCCCACACTAGTTCATAACCCAACGTTTATAGGCGATATGGTCGATAATTTTAGAAAATGTACACTCTACTTCATTTGCCAATACTACAACGAAACAATCAAGCTGTAATTAGATCTGATGGGTCAAAAATAGCAACGATAAATTTCCATACGGAAAACTGCCTGCTCGCCTTGAGTGTTACGGCGAGAAGGGCTACCAATTCTCTCAAAAAAGAATATACACCACATCTTTTATGTGGCGCTGCAAACGGATTCATTCTTTGAGCTGGTCGGAACACCGGAAGTAAGGTCACGAAAAGTAAGGTTGCGAGAAGTAAGGTCACGAGAGTATCGATAGCACAAATCGATCAGTAAAATGAGTATTTTGTAACATTTACAATATATCCATTGCTTATCTGCCATAGCACTGACAGACTTCCCTACATTTTTCAACCTTTGTTAATTTGTCACTAAATTCTCTAAAAAAAACCTTTTCTTGAATAAATTGCATTTAATATAATCATTTTAATATCTCGCGACGCCATGTTTACTTACACTGTACACTTAAAGCTTGTTTTGATTAAAAATACGTAAACAGGGAAAAAATTGTCGGTTTGTCGAAGACTGTCGAGGTGCAATTATGATAAATGATCGAAAATTTTCGAAAATTGCGCATCTTTAACGGAATTTTCTATTCCTGAAGAAAATATTTCTGTTAATGTTACAACTAAGGTATATCAACCTAATAAAATATTTAATTTAATTTATCAATGAAGTCATATTTATAAGTACAATCTTATCAGTTAATCACCTTACGGAAATATCAAAACACGACTTTCTTCTAAAAAAACATGATTTAACTTGTTGTTTAGAGACATGTTGTGAAATAGCCGAACAATGTTGACAACTTTGGGGGGTATCGATAGATGCTAAAACTTGCAAAATGTTATCGATTGATTTAGATAATTGCACAATCTAATGGAATATCCTATAGAGTGGTTTATTTACTTATTCATAATTTTAATGTCAGATGTTCCAGATAAATAGAAATATGTTGCAGCACCAAATTATAACGCAATGCCATGCTTTTTAAGGTGGCTCACATGCATAAAGTTGTATTGTGCTTTTAGTTACCCAAAAATTTTATACTATATTAGACACACCATATGGTCAAAATTACGAGCAAATTGACTAATTTTATAGATAAGGCCGATATATTTACGAAAATAATCAAGAACATAACGATGTTTTATTTCTTCTCGTGTATGTAGCATCTGTAGTTGTTTCTAGTTGTAATTAGGTATGTATCTACTTAGTATGTAGGTAGATACCTTATATCGCAGATTATCCATTGAGATAAATGGCGGTTGTGTGCCTTCTTCAGGTCAGTAATCAGATTTAGTGACTCACAAATGAAATTTAAACTGTACATATTGTAATCTACTAAAATGCATAAGCTACTAATGAAATATCACCCTGTCGTAAGTTTGAACTTGAACTTGGAGATTGTTATATAAACATTAAAAGCAAACTATAAACAACGCGAGCAATCAACGGAAGCGACTTTCAACCTTAAGCATGCCATGATCATCACTTTTTTAATATAAATACGCTACCGAACCTTCAGTTCGGCAGACTTTGGTCTCACCTCCAGCTCCCAGGTTAGTCGTTTGACGACTGCCTTCGGGTTCTATCCGCTCTTAAAGTTAGCTATACAGCTGCTTTAGGTTCTACTCCATTCCTTACCAAACTTGGCACCGGTTAGTCACTTGACGACTGCTAGGCCCAGGGGTTTCACAACCACCATAGTAAAGTCAAGACAAGAAGTTTGTCAGAGTTCTGAGAAAGACAAGTGTCTAAATAGTCAGTTAAAAAGTTTAGTGAAATATTTTAGTGCTCTTAAATAAAACCCAACTCTTAAGAAAAACTATAAATTATAAGACAGTAAACAAAGACCAATAAACAGTACCTCAAATCGAGAAAATATGCGCACCGTAGTAATCGGGTATAATAGAATCTCATTTTTCTGACCAATAATAATTGTTAAAGTTTTATCGTTAATACATTGTTATTGTTATAAACTAAACGTGCTTACTTTATCATCTCTTCTTACCCCACGTATCTCGGTCCCGACCTACCTCATTTACCCCCCGGCACGCTAAATGAGGCATGTCCTTACGAATAGAACATACAGTGGTAGAGTAAAGGAAGCATCGAGACCCCGTCGTTGTACTAATCGCGACGCGGCTCTTCTCTGAGAAGTTATTCTTTAAAAAACGCGCTACCCCCTAAACTATTCGTGACAATATGAGACCCCAACCTCACCAAATGGAAAGCCGCGCTAGTGCAACCTGTTCCAAAGCAGGACAAGAAAACCACGTCCTCAAACTATCGCCCAATTGCCTTGCTTCCAATAAACTCTAAAGTCATGGATTGTGTAATCAATCAGCGACTACTCAAGTACCTCGAGACTCACAGAATAATTTTTAGCGATAACCACTACGGCTGTCGCAAAGAGAGATAGACAGGAGATATATTGGCCTATGTCACTCATTTATGGAGTAAAGCAATATATTTGTTTACTATCCTGTACATACAAAAACTACGGAGAATCTCGAACGATTGCGTTGGATGTCTCGAAGGCATGCGACATAGTTTGGTATGACGGATTGACCACCAAACTGCCGTCCTTCGGACTGCCAGCGTCTCTCTGCAGCTGGTTTGCCAGTTTCCTTAAGAAACGATCTCTGCGCGTTTTAGTTGATGGACACATCTCAGACACATTCACCATTAACTGATTTATGCCAGGTTTCTGAAGCGCCGATCTCTGCACGTTGCAGATGATGGAAACATTTCAGACACATTCAGTAAATGTAAATTGGTCATACCTGCTAACGAACAGGTTCCATGCGACAGTTGCACTAGACTTTTTCATAAAAAGCCTTGCTCGGGACTTAATGCTTCGGAGATTAAGGTAATGGAACTGAAATGTTTAGTTCAGTTAATTTTTTTTCTGCCGAGACTGTTAAAAAGGCCTGAAAGTGGTTCCATAACTCATAAAGGCGGTTGATGAACTACAACAGGAGATTGATACTCTTAGCAAGACTTCTGCGCGGCAGATTATTTCACCAGTCAACCAACATTCCAGTATTAAATTATAATGAAGCTAATATTCTTGTAGAGTTGCAGGAGCGTCAAAAACTTGCCAACAATGTGATGTTATTTAATGTTCCAGAGGGGAGTGATGCGGATCAAGTTAAAAAAAAACTTTCCATTTTGTTGGACAAGGACCCTCCTCGTATAATTAATTCCTTGAGAGTTGGAAAGCCAAACAAAACTAATAACAGCCATTTAAGAGTGACCTTAGAATCTTCATCAGAAGTTGAAGAGTTATAAGTATGGTTTTAAACTCAAAGATTTGAAGATATTCATACATTTTCATTTAACCTCTAAAGAAATAGAAAGGTTTAAATTATTACAAGCTGAATTTAGAACTCGTAAATGTAATGGAGAAAATATTGTTATGAGATATCAAAATCGTAATCCTAGCATAGTATTGGAAAAAATCTCAACGTAGGGCCTTCACTATGCAGAAACTATTCTCCCACACATCTCTGACCTACCTGGATGCTTTTTACCAAAATGTTCGTGGCTTGAAAACTAAATTACAAATTCTGCAAACCATTGTTATTCTGCAATTATTTTTACTGAAACTTGTCTGAGTAGTGACATCAAAGACAGTGAGTTAAGTTTGTTGAGTACATCATTTACCGATGTGACAGAAACCATAACTCAAACGGTGCCCTTAGAGGTGAAGGGTAAATAGCCGTACTAAAAAACCTAAAAAGCTCCATGTTGCACTCTCCCAATGAGGTTGAAAAGCTGTTTGTTCGGGCTCTGAACACTTCATACTGGCTGCCGCTTATCTGCCACCTCGTTTCTCGACAAACAAATATCTGAATTTTTGTTCAACATTGAATACGATTATGCAGACACATGATGTGTCCATATGGATATGTGGGGACTTTAATATACCTTATTGTACTTGGCCACCCGAAGAATATTTCTCAGTTCCTGCAGTCACTGATGGAGATCATAATCAGTTTGGTGATGTTGTCTCATTACGCTCTGACTCATGTGCTTTTTACAATATATATTCAATTTCAATTGAATTCAAAAAGTACTTTATTGTTTCAAAAATATACAATTTGTGAACAAAGCATGTGTACAAAAGACATTAATTATCGAACAGATTAAAGATAATAAAATACGAGAGAAAACGAGTAAATACCCTATAAAATACATAGCAGAATACAAAGAGCATAAAATACCACCAAAACAACAAAATTTTAAAATTATATAACCTCCTCAAGGACGTCCCGGTAGAACTCTTCCGTACTATAGTATGGTTTAGTTAAAAGTAATATTTCAAGTAATCTGCGAAAAGTCCTCAATGAATTAACCGTTCTTAAACTAATTGGCAGATGATTAAAAACTTTGCGACACTCATAAATCTCTGACCTTTTCACAAAAGTATTTCTTGGAATCGACAAGGGTAAATCATGAGTTTGGCGAGTCACATGCTGCGGTGTAGGACCCTGCAGCCTGGTGCGATGTTTAAAAATAAGGGAAGATGTTTCCAAAATGAAAAGAGATGTGAAGGTCAAGATCTTCTGAGCCACGAAGTGCGGTCTACGGGATTGTCTTTGAGGCACATTCACAATAAATCTCACTGCCTTTTTTCTAAAGAACAAAAAGGACGTTCAAAAGGCCCCGACTAGCTACACCCCAGAATGGTATACCATACCGGAGATGTGACCCAAACAAAGAAAAATAGACATTCCTTGCCAGTCGCTGACCCGATTCCTCCCGAACCACTCTCACAGCAAAGCATCCCGATGACAGTTTCCTGCTCAAGGCTAGTATATGGTCCTCAAAGTGTAAACCGTCATCAATCACGATTTCTAGGAACCTAGTTGCAGGTATCCCCCCATCAAAAGGCAAACCTGTGAGATCACAATTAAGTCCCACCATATGTGTCTTGCTCAGATTCAAATACAGGCGATTGCAATCAAACCACTTCCTAATGATGGTAAAGTCATCAATCATGGTCCGCTTCAGCCGCTCAATCTCTATTTCCTGTCATAAGATTGAGGTATAATCAGCAAAAAAGGTGAAGTGTCCAGAGATGTTTAATTCAACAAGATCATTAATATATAGCAAAAACAAAATAGGCCCTAAAGCAGAGCCCTGTGGAACACCACAACTAACCCTTAATGATGAAGACCTCACCCCCGAGCACGCCACAGACTGATATTGATACCCAAGGTAAGATCCAAACCAAGAGAGAGCCAGGCCGCGAAAGCCATACCTCTCGAGCTTCAGCAGCAGTATTCGGTGATCAACGCAATCGAACGCTTTGGACAGGTCACAGAACACCGTCGCCAGAACGCCTCCCTGGTTCAACCCCACATAGACATCCTCAAGAAAACTGTAGATAACATCATGAGAACCCTTGGCTTCTTGGAAAGCAAACTGTTTAGCAGTTACAAGGTTAAATGACTGTAGATTACTCCAGATCCTTTTTATACCACCTTTTCAATGACCTTGGACAAAGTAGGTAGGAAGGAAATTGGGCGAAAGTTAGATGGCTCTTCTGAGTCACCACCCTTGAATAAGGGGACCGCTGTTGCAGATTTTAGGCAATAAGGAAACACACCCTGTAGCCAAGATTCATTAATACACACTGATAGGGCTCCCACTAGATTTTTTGTTTTCTATTTCAGAAATAACCTCTTTAATTTCGCGCTTCTTTGTTTCAAATAAAACAAAATGAGTTATGGTTGCTCGCGTTTTTAAGGTAAGATAATGGGTTAGCTTTAGAGGATAAATCTTTAGTTAGATCATTCGCTATGGTACAGTAAAAATTATTTAAGTAGTTTGGGTCCGTGTCAAATTTAGCATTAGTGGACTTACCACGAAAATCATTAATCACAGCCCAATTTTATTTCTGTTTGTTTTTTTTCCTTAGAGAATCTATTACTATAATACATAGTACATAGATGATTAATGTCTCTAATTTAACTGCTATTAGATTTAATCTTGACCACCGATGCAACTACCTTAATATCCCTGTGTGATGAAGCATTGGTTCCAGCTGACGACTATCACCCACCACTGACTTTTCAGATTCAGAGTGGTGAATATCATACAAATTCTATTGGTTCTCACGGTGGAAATTTTTATTATGATTTTAAACCAGCTGATTTATCACTATTAAAGGATTGTTTGCGTCAAATAAATTGGAATGAGATATTATCATCTCACTCAGTGATGTTATTGTAAATATTTTATTTGATATGTTGTATGTCATTATTCAGGCCCTCGTGCCACAAAAGAAAGTTTCCAAACATACATTTTCATCTTGGTTTTCAGTGGAGTTAAAACAGCTGACAATGTAAAAAGAGATGGCTCACAAATCATATAAAAACAGAGGATTGTTGCCCGATTATTTAAACTACAGAATCTGTGCTACAGTAGTCTTAAAACGGAATGTAAAAATTTATCTCGAATTTGTTATCTAAGATATGTAGATGAATCCGAATTTAGTTTGACTGAAAATAGAAGTGTTCAGAGTAAAAGAAGTGGATATGAGTGACTAACCCTTGATGTTTTTTGGAGTTAATTAGTGTCAGCTTGGACCAGATCTGCCTGATCTTTTTATTGAATATTTCCAATTGTTATATACCCAGAAAAATGTAATTCATCAAGATATTCCTTCAATTAATCATATTTGTGTATCTAACTTTACAATTTCCATATCAACTATTTATAAGAAACTGGCTAAAATTGACATAAATAAGGACCCTTGACCAGATGGCATTGCGTCTAAAAAGCTTGTAGTTTTGTTATCTGCCGTCTACTTTTCATTATTTTTAATAAATCACTTTCCTCATGTATATTTCCAGACTTCTGGCAATTAAGCTACCTTAAACCTATTTTAAAAACTGGAAATAAGGCGGATATCTGCAACTATAGACTCATATGTAACATTAGTATTATTCCCAAACCTTTTAAAAAATAGTTGCTGATTACCTAAGTTCTATAATGAGTTTAACAATCAGGGGTGAGTAGTTTGATTTTTTAACAAGAGATCCACAGAATTCGATTTAATTATCTTTGTTGATTACCTTTCGGGCGTCGTGGATGGGGGGTGGGGAGGTTCAGGCTATCTACACTGACTCATCTAAGGCGTTCAACAAGGTCAATCATGAAATATTGCTTGTGTAGCTAAGAACAGGCCCTCGGGGAAACTTTCATGAGTGGGTAGCGAGCTACCTCATAGATAGGTGACAACTAGTCAAAATAAATAAGTTAACATTTAAATATTTTCCTAATCCCTCTGGAGTCCAGCAGTGATCCCATTTGGGTTCCTTATTGTGTTGTGATGATCTAAAATGCTATCTTGCTATTTCTTTTTTGATTGACTGTCATAAGCTTTAATCTGATCTTGACATACTTGTTGAATGGAGTGACCTCAATGCGATTGTTTTAAACATAGCAAAATGTAATTCCATATGCTTTACAAAGAAAAGCATTAAAATTGTATTCAACTACAGTATAAAAGGTTCTCCTTTGTCCCAAGTCTCAATTATTCTTGATCTTGAAGTTTACAATTAATCCCACGCTATCATTCGCTAATCATATTGATACTGTAGTTTCAAGAGCAGTCACAGCCCCGTCTCCAGGGGTGAGGCGGCGAGGCAGCCGCCTCGGGCGGCCGATTTTTAGGGGCGGCCGTTTTCATTTTTTCTATAAAGTTTTAATGTATATGTATGTAACACGGTAAGCACTCTCGCAATGATTTATCCGCATCTACTGAAATGTTTAATCTAAAAACCCATACGAAAAACAAAATTAGGCAAATTGTAAATAATTAATGCCACCCGCGGCGGTCTTTTAAAATAATTTTCTAATGGACCTAAGTTTTGAACCAAATAAGGTTGGCTTTAGTTTAAATAAGTGGGGACACGAAAAAGTATATATAATGTATTATTTCATAGTTAACTCGCTAGTTAATATGTAAATTTAAAAAAATATATTAAAATTTTCCTAATTTCATTCGGTACCTTTTTATACAAATAAATAGTATCGTTATTTGGTATTTAGCTAAAACAGTGGAAGCCAGTGAGCTAAGGCTCTAGGGCACCGCCCTCCCTACTTGGATAATTAAATATTTAAAGTAGTTTTTGACAAGGATTTTATTAATCGTATCAAAAAAAGGGAAAATGTATGTAACGAAACCTATTTTTTTTAATGAAATATTTTCTCTCTTGTTGGCACTACAACTCCGCGTGAGTCTTGGCCGCATCCACTATTGCCCTCCAGCTCTGTCTATCTTGTGCTTCCATTTCGTATTGTGTTATACCCATTTTTCTCAAAACCTCCGTAACTGCGTCTTTGCATCTCCTCCTAGGCCGGCCAACAGATCTTCTTCCCTCTGGCCTTTCATGGTATATGATGTTCAAAAGCCTTTGGTCATCACTTCTAAGAACATGTCCCGCCCATCTAAGTCGACTAGACTTGATCCACCTTACTATATTTTCCATGCCGTATAGTTCTTCCAGCTCGTTCTTTTTTTGGCGTCTCCACTCTCCTGTTATACTGTCCCTGCATGGTCTATATATTGCTCTTAATATTTTTCTTTCGAAGATTAACAGCTTATCGATTTCGCGTTTGTTTAGGATCCATGTCTCGCTACGATATAGTGTAACAGGTCGTATTAAGATCTTATACATCTTTACCTTAGTTCCTCTTGTAAGTAGTGGTTAAAAAGTAAAGAAGATATAGGGTCTCCCTGCGGCAGGCCTGTGCAGATATGAAATGTTTCTGACGAAGCATTCCCAACTCGCACCTTTGCTTTCGAGTTTTCAACGCACATTCTGCTTATGTTTATTAACTTTAATGGTATTCCCATTTCCATTATTGCATATCAGAGCTGATCCCGGTTGATCGAGTCGTAAGCCTGTTGAAAATCCACAAATATTTGATGTATATCTTTATTGTGCTCCCAACATTTCTTCATGATCTAGCGGACTATAAAAATGTGATCTATAATGAACCTGCCTGGGCGAAAACCGCACTGATAGCCGCCCAGGATTTCCTCAGCATATGGTATTAGCTTTTGCACTAGGATCAACGATACTATGTTATAAGCGGTGATTACTAACGATATACCTCTATAATTCTGACAGTCCGCTTTCCTTCCTTTTTTATGGATGGGTATTATTATGCTGCTTTTCCATTCGCCTGGCATCTTTTCATGGTTCCATATGTTCGTTACGATATGGTGTATCTTTTGGTGTAACGCATTTCCGCCGCTCTTTAGAAGTTCCGCATTTATTTCGTCTTCACCTGGGAATTTGTGATTATTTAACTTGCTGATGGCCCTTTTGAATTCCACTAGTGAAGGTGGTTCCAAATCCAGGCTCTGCCGTATAGAAACATGCGTTTTGGTCATTTTTTATCTCTTTGTCTGTTAAGCAATTTGGAAAAATACTGCCTCCATCTTTGTATTATATCATCCTCTGAGGTCAGCAGTTTTCTAGTATATCATCTTCTACAAAATTAAAGCTTGTCCCGTTTCCGCTCTTATTCCTCTATAGAATTCCCTTGCTTGATTGTTGGCGTTGTTGGCATCTACTTTTCTCACTCTTTCTTCCAGATGTTCCTTCTTTTTCATTCTTAGTAGTGTTCTGGCATTGGTACGTGCTGTAGTAAAAGCATCTTTGTTTTCGTTCGTGGGGTGTTTTCCAAAAAGGTTATTCCCTTTTTGGTTTTTTCGTCCAATATGCCTTCACACTCTTGGTCGTACCATCCAATTATGCGACTTCCTGTTGTTGTTGCTAGAGTTTCATTAGTCGTTTCCCTTACTATTGTTTTTACTTCTTTCCATCCTTCTTCCACGCTTTCTACATAATTTCATTTTGTAGCATTTGCATTTTGCTCTTGATTACTTCCTCGTATTCGTCCACCTTTTCAAGTCTTTTAAACTTATTTATATCCCATTTCTTTCTTTTTCCTTCGTGTTTGGTCCCTTGATGGAGAGTTTCTCTTTTAGTTTAGATCTTACCAGAAAATGATCTGAGTCGCTATCCGCCCCCCGCTTACTTCTACCATCTTCTATATTACTAGAAAAAGTCCATCTATTAAGATATGGTTTATTTGGTTTCGTGTCACTCCATCGTTTGATATTCCTGTGTGTCACTCCGCTGCTTGATATTCCTGTTCTAATAACTCGTAGAATTCATCTTTTTTTTATTCGTTCGCTTCATTCGTTGGGGCGTGTACTGAGAACAGAGTCAAGTTGCCTTTTACTCTAAGTATGCACATTCTGTTATGTACCGGTTTAAAGGCTAAGATATCTGTTCGATACTTCCCGCTAACAACAAAACCACATCTGAATTCATGTAAATTTTCGGAACCTGACCAAAACACTAGCGAGTTCTGCATTTGAATACTGCCGGTGCCTGTCCACCTGATCTCCTGTACGGCTGTGATGTCTATCCTATACTGTTCCAATTGCTTAATTGCTCTTGTTGCTATGCCTGGTCTATGCTAACTTAAAACATTCCATATGCCCAGTAGAATATCCTTATTTCGCTGCTTGGGTCGATTGTCCTGGTTATCCGTACATTTCCGAGGCAATAGTGTCTGATTCGTAGCGTGAAACTTTTTCTATATGCAGGTTGCTGGCCTACAGTAAAATGAAATATTTTTGCTGGGCTAATTTCTAATTCATCATTTTAGGTCGTTTGACCTTGACAATTGTAAAAATTTTCGCATTTTGCCACCTCCGGCGCCGTACCACGAGTATATATAAATGTTTCGATTTTGCGTCCCCTGAGCAGCACTGCCTCTTTAACAGGTCACGAGCCACCACTGTTCTAGAACGGACAAAAGTTCCTTAATTGGTCTGTTGTAAGGGGCGGTCAAATCCTGCTCGCCTCGGGCGGCCTAAAGCCTGGAGACGGGGCTGAGAGCACTGAGTAAGCTTAGCTTCATTAAAAGAACTACATTGTGCTTTACAAGTATTTCTGCCAATAGATTGTTGTATTGTAGCCTTGTTAGACCTTTATTCAGCAGTTTGGAACCATCTTTATGTGTGTTATATTCACAAATTTGACGAAGTTCAAAGAAAGGTTTTTAGGTATTTGGCTTATAAATCAAACTTTCCCTAGTGACGGTTATAGCTATGATTAGAACTGCTACAAGACAAATTTGAAGGTCAGGAGGGATCAGGCAGATCTTACGCTGTTCTTTAAGATTATTAATTATATGGTTGACTGTCTTATTTTGATTTCATCAGTTCCATCTAGAAATACTAGATCATGTAACATATTTCAGCAGCCCTCTAGGCGAACTAATGTTCGATTTAATTCATTCATGTCACGTGTGGCAGGATGGCTAATTCTTATTCTGACAATCTTGATTTTTCATTTTCTGATGCCTGCTTTAACAGTCTTTTGAAGCGTACGGTGATTTAGAGGATCTGAATAATATCAATTATAATTTTCCTCTGATTTGTTTATGATTTATGAGAGATGAATTATTTATGAGTGATATTTGTATTGTATGGTATTTATAATTAAATTGTGTACGTAATTTAAGTTTAATAGTTCTATTAAGGTTGAAACTTTATACAATTGCACTAAAAGTGGTAAAAAGGGCGTACCTCAGAGCGCAGTACTTTTACCAACTCTGATCCTCATCTATATTAATTACCCGCTGGCCGAAACCAATAATCTTGTTTACAGTTTTGCAGAAGAAAGTACTCTTGTCTCCCAATTTAGATCGGAAAAACCTTTACCAGCGATTGAGAATTATTACCGCAGACAGGAGCAGATTACTACAATAATTAGTCAAGATCTGGAGACAGTTCGAACTTGAGGCGACATCAATTTGGTCCAGTTCAATGCAGCAAAAGGCCAAGCAGCCACGTTTATCAAGACAGCCAATAGGATCGGCCCTGACATCATTATGGCAGGATCGACTCTTCCTTCACCCTCGTCAATCGGGTTTCTTTCCCATGGCTCTAAAGACGCAAAATGTAGAATCATCTCCCTATGGCACGCCGAGCGGTGTGTACGTGCGAAGATGTTGATAATACCAAGTTCACTGAGATCATATGAGAAATTATTGAATATGTAAAAATTTTAAGAATGTTTTTTGCAGCTATCAGTTCAGCATAAGATAAGAGGTTGGCATATGCTTGTAGCAGAACTAACCTTAAGTATTACTTATTTAACGGCGGATTACATAGCGAACAAACACCTCGTCTTCTTTCATCTTATAAGTACTCAATTGGATTAAGGTTTGGGATTCGGGCTGACTGCAAAATTTTCAGTCTCTACCAGATGTTTTCGAACAAGAATATAGAGCGGTCGCAAAAGGTATTACTTGTGGCTTCTTGCTTTAAACAGCAACTCATGCTCATTTTTGAGGCCTATATAAGACTGTCAATTCTGTTCGAATTAAGAAACGGTGGAGATATTCATGTATGTTGTCCTTTATTTGGATACAATAAGCGATTTCATCACCAAGCTAAAAACTACGATAACATCACTAGCAATACATAATTAAATGCTTTTAATAAATTATAAAATTGAACGAAAAGTCGGGAAAATGCTCCATACCATAATGGTAACAAACTGTTAGGTAGGAAGCCCAACATATTTGAGGAAATACACGTATACCTCTATATCTTATGGTCGTAATAAATATTTCATAAAAAATAAGGAAATTAAATAATTTACTTAATAACTAAACAGTCTTGAAATAGATAAACATGTTGCTTAATACTGCAGGAATTTCAGCCAATTACTTGAAGCATCTGAAAATAAAGAGAAAACAATTAGTCAAATGAAGCATTTATTTTAGAATAAAAATTTCATAGATCAGAAAAATAAAGTGTTAAATTATTGCAATACAAAAATACATAAATATAATTACAGCGAAATTATATGCTCAGTAAGGTATCTGTAGGGAATATGCCCATGTTGTTTATGTGACCACTCCCTATAGTTTATTAGTTAGTTGGCTTTTAAGACAATAGACGGTCGTAAAACTGTTTGCTTACTTCTTTCTTTAGTGAAACAAACAAACAAGGGTTGGAAACAATTTTGCGATACATTTTACGTTTCTGTAACCAGTCGCAGATTGGGCTATATCTATATTCCGTGCCTTTTAAGATCCTTTACACAAATAGAGCACTATGTAAAAATCGACGTCTCATATTGGTCGATCCATCTCGTGTTACAATATGTCTTCGTGATGCAATCAATTTGGGGCAAGAGCTCTTGTGATCGAGAGGTTTAGATGGCTGGGTCTCACCTGGACGGCCCGGGTTCAAACCCCCGTTGCTTCTTTTATATATATATTTTTTTAAGATTATGTTTCTAAACAGTTTTTTTCTTGATTTTGGGTTAGTTTGGGTTAGCACCTGGTTAGTTTTTCCTTTTCTTGAGCGAAGCGAGCGGAGGACCATGCGGATCGACCAATAGGAGAGGGCGATTTTTACATAGTGCTCTATTTGTGTAAAGGATCTTAAAACGTATATTCCGTTAATCAAAACTGGGCGATAATTGAAACTATCCAAAATAGCATGTCGGAAATTCCGATAACCGGGAAACCGAAAATTAAATTGAACAGGCTTAATAGTAATGCATTATTTCTACGGCGTATGTCGAATATTTGTTCGTACCATCTGACATCTGACAGCTGCATCTGGCCATTCTGACCCCAATCCCCAATCGCGGAAGGAACAAAAGAAAATGGAAAAGTGGGCAGCTTATGAAAAAATATAAAAGCTCTTGGGAAGCTCTACCTGAATTTAAAGGTATGTACCTATGTATTATAATGGCGGTAAGCAGGTAATGTTTAGATATCTAATAGGATAGGTATTTACTTCGATTTTTTCCAAATTTGAACCGATAGATGCCGCTGGAGAAGGGTCAAGTACAAACAGCTCATCTGATGAGGCCGACGCGTTCATGGAAACTATTACCATCTGTGCAGATGTTGAATAATTTCATAGTTATCTTCATTATTGTTAAATCATAGATATCCAATCTGCTTTTTCACCTCTGTTTTGTAAAAAAATCATTTGAATAATAATGAGATATGGGTTCCTAATTTTGGGTTGGCTTGAAATACCAAATCTTGATTAATCCTGCGATTTGGGCTATTTCATGATTTTGAAACGTCTGCAACTTTGGGCTACTCCAGCTGCTGAGCTCTGCGACTTAGGTCTATATTTATCAAAAGCGTCTACAGCCACCCAAATATCTTGGCTTTCAAAATACCGCATGCGCAGTTTGGACTTCTCGCGTCTTCCGCATGTCTTTACGATTCAGTGAATTGTTTTTAACAGGACTTGTGTCTAGCCACAGTACGGCAACTAATAAGACCAATGAAACGTTGACTATTATTTCACTTCAAGCATGGCCCTCCGCTCGCAAAAACTAACTTAAACTAACCCAAGGCATACCCAAAATAAGGAAGAAAAACTTTTTACAAACATAACCTTTAGAAAAATAAAAAAACACCGACGGAAATCGAACCCGGGCCGCAGTATCACAGGCCCAGCATCTAACCACCGAACCACCAGAACACTTGAAAGCAATTCATTGCACCGTAAGGAAATGGATAAACTGCGGGCTCAATGGTGCTCTACTGTAGCTAAACGCGAATTTTCAACAGGTTTGGTAGTGCAGTGATCAAACGGGTTCGATTCCCGTCGGTAGCAAGGCATGTTTTTCATTTTTTTAGGTTATGTTTGTTTATTTTTTTAAATTTATGATAGTTTGGGTTAGTTTTGTTTAATTGCGCTCCGAAGCGAGTGGAGGGCCATGCGTAAAGTTAACAGTACTCTTTTAAATTCTCGCCCTCCCTACATCATCATCATGCGAAAGCCCGAAAGCCAAAGTAGAATTGGTATCTCTAGACACGAGTGAAAAGAACCGGTTGGTCAATTGGCCATACATGTTTTCTTTAACTTACGCAGACAAAAATTCTAGTTTTCAAATATCCCCCCTTTAAAAACATAAAGTGCTCATGCTAGATTTTGAAAGCCAAAATATCTCGGTGGCTGTGGACGCTTGTATATTTATCTGGCAACCCTGAATCAAACCGATTTCGTGTTTCTGAAGATTAGAGTCTAGCGCTAGCGGCGGATCACCGACCCACCGTCCGTCCTTTGAACCCTTCCCCCCTTACGTTGACTTCCATGTCTTCGTGATGCAACCGGTTCTTCGTAGGTCTGCAGATGGTGTAGGGATCTGGATGGTTAGCCTTCACTTCGGCGACTCGGGTTCAAACCACGTCGGTTTTTTTAAACGTTATATTTCTAAACAGTTTTCTTCTTGATTTTGGGTATGCCTTGAGTTAGTTTTGGTTGGCACTTGTAAGTTTCATTTTCTTGAGCCCCCGTAGCGAGCGAAGCGAGCGGAGGGCCATGCGAAAAGTGAAATGTTACTTGTTGTAGTACGTGCCTGTACTTTGTCAGCACTTTCTACGATATATTTTGCTTTATCTAACTAAAAACCAGGATATATTTAACAAAAGCCGTATTATAGTGGATATGCAGCAGTTTGCATGTGTTTCCGCGAATGCATTCCACTGCATTCAATACATATCACAACACGCCTTGATTCTAATTTTGAATATGGCGCGATTTTTATCCATATGTGACGTCACAGCCTTCCCCTTGCCGCCCGCCTCACACGAGTTACCTCTCAACCTATTCCTTTACTAACTTTGAAGTCAACGTAAGCATTGTTTATACAGTAAAGACAATGACGTAAAGGTGGGAGGGTCGGACGCTGGGTCGGTGGTCCACCGCTTGCGCTAGACTCTAGTTTTCTGAAGCAGTGACAGGGAAAGTCTCACGCTATTTCAACTCCTTCTGCAATAAAATACGTTAAGCTTTAATTGCCTGGAAAATATTTGGATTTGGTTTGATTACCATTTTCAATACTTATTCTAAAACAATGTTTTTTTGTCTTTATTTTACTAAATAATTTCTATCTAGAATTCAAAGTTACAAACTATATGATCTATTGCTAATTTGCTCATAGTAACAGGAAGTTAGTATGAGCAGGGGATAAAATCAAAACACTAATACACGTTTTTTTTTAACGAAGAGGAATTCGTTCTCAATGATCACAAGAAAACCTTCAGAGTTGCTTTAAAGCAATTGAAAATGGAATGTTGAAAAACTAAGCTTCGAAGCTGTTTAAAATATCACGAAGATCTATACGTATATGGTCAGAAGAACAGTTCTAACGCCAGAACAAGAAACCGAATTACTTGCGCGAATTATTACATTGTCTCAAGTAGGCTACCCTCTTACCAAAAGAATGCTACCAAGATATGTTTTTAGTAATAAAAATTTTAATGAACTAGCAAATAAAGGAATTTCAATATTAGTTCTACGACTAACAATTTGAATATTGGTCCTTTGTTGCGCCAGCAAGAAAATCAAATTGCTGCCATCAATGAGGATATGAACGCCATCGTGGAATGGAGTGAGGAAAACAATGTCCGGTTTAAAGCAGGAAAGACTTAAACAGCTGTCTTCTCAAAAAAAAAAAGCAAATACCGCAGGATTTGACTTATCAATGACAGGACAAACACAGACTCTGGCCTCACCCAAAAGCTTGCTTGGCGTCAACGTAGAAAGCAGCATGTCTTGAGACCATCTCTGGAATACTGTTCCCATGTCTGGAGCTCGGTAACCAAACACTTGCTCAAAATATTGGCTCCATATAGAGAAGGGCAGTCCGTCTTGTGGATGACTCAGAGTTGACTAAAGGCGTTTATAGCCTTGAACATAAAAGAAAAATGGCGGATTTGACTTTTTACTAACGGTACTACTACGGAAGGTGTTCGAACGAGCTGGCACTTATGATTCCGCCCAGAGTTGTGCCAAACAGAAACACCCGTCAAACACAAGCTGCTCATCAACATACGATTCAGTTGCGAATACCCAGGACGTCGCTGTTACGGGGCTCCTTTATCTAGCGACTGCCTCGCTCTGGAATGGACTTCCGAGTAACGTCTTTCCCGAAAACCACAATTTACAGGCAGCGCTTCAAGTTCAACGTCCACCATCTTCTCCGCACACGCACCGCTCGTTGAGTGGTACAGAATTTTTCCTTTTGTGCGTGTTCCGAACATAAAAAAAAACGTGGAGAAATGCAGTTTGGAAAAAGGATCTAATTTGCCACCAAAATATAGTTTGGTTCCTTATTGCATAACGGGGTCCAGTTATTCCCATTCAAGAGATTAATAAGTGAAACTTGAAACAAATGTCCTCTACCTGACCTTATTTGTTTACTACCCTGTGCGTACAAAATATGCACAATATTGAAAACACCCAGTAGCTTAGTCGATAAGCTATGAAATGCGCCTCATATTTTGAAAACCGCATTAAAAAATGGTTTTAAGTTGTGAAGATCGGTACGGTTTAAGCTAGACTTAAAATGTTTCGTATGTGTTTCAAGCAAACAACAGATTATATCACATTTGATTTCTTTCAGAGACTTTTGCTTTATACAGGGTGTTCATTTTAAAACTTACCACCTATGTTATCTGCGTAAATAGACAGATTTGTAACATTCCTCGAAACACATCAACAAAGTTATTGACGCGCAATGTTGTTTACGAAAAATTGGATGGCTACCACCCCAAAATTCTTAAATGAGGGGGTGTGATACATCATTTTAAAGGGCGTTTTATTCTGTACGTGTTGACGTCTCATTTATTAAATTTGTCCTTACCGTTGCAGCATAACACACATTTAATTGTTTAAATTCAGGATTTAAAAAAATAATTACTTACTTGTTATTTTTCGAAATGAAACTAAGAGGGATTCTTCATTCGATATCTTATAATTTCACTGAACCTATATAAAAATAGTTCCGCTACGTTTATGTACATTACAATTAGCAGAAAAGTAAAATAATAAATGTGATATCTGAAACTTACATTGTTTTCGTTAACAATTAAGAGTAAAAAAATTAAAATTTAACACTAATGGTTCATTAAAGCCTATCTAATGAATTGTTCCAAGTGTTCACCATTGACTTATAAACAATAATGCAAACGCTGAAGTCGGTCCGTACTCGCTCCTTGTTGGTGAGGGACTGTAGGATCTAACTGATTGAACTTGCAAAGCATAAAAAGTTACGCTAGTCTGCGTGCCGAGACACTCGGGTGTACCAGGAATCGAGGCTGCTGACACCTGAGCAAGAGAAGGGTCCGCACGAGCCTGATCCCTGTGTGGGAATCATCCAAAGTGTTCGCCAAAGAGCTTTGGAGGCCTGGACGGAGGGTCGGGCCGAAGAGGTACGACGGACGGCTCAGGGGATGAGACAGACGAGGCTCATGATATATGCGCCTGCGAAGAGGCTCGTCAGGAGGTTGTTGTGCCTACCTAGGAAGGAGTGCAGGGCCCTGGTGGAATTCTACACAGAGCACTGCAGGCTTAGACGGCACCTGGCTCTGCTGAGAATTGCCGCGGAGGGGGAGTGCAGATGGCGCATGGAGAACGATGAGACCCCATACCATCTACTTAGGGCTTTGCATGGGCAAGATTCAGAATCTTTGGTGTGAAGCCCATCGAGCCAAATTCAGTACGTCGTGTTAGTTATGAAGGAGATACGGGCCCAATTGATGGCCTAAGTGCAAGGCCCACTAGGGGCCACCTCCCCTAATACTGCTACTGATACTAATACAAACGCTGTTCGAATTCTTGACCCACATTTTGAAATGCCTATCTGGATATAGCCCTACATGCTGCTGTAATACTATTTTGCAAATCTTCGATGTTTTGGGAAGTTGTCTTATAAATTACCGACTTTAGATGGCCCCAAAGAAAAAAGTCATCACTCGGGCTAAGAACAAGTGACCTTGCAGGCTATTTTATTGGTCCTCTCTTTCCTATTCACCTGTGTGGAAATTTGTTGTTGAGCCAATCTCGAACATGTCTGGCGTAGTGTTGAAAGTGAAGGAGCTCTTCATTAATTATTCCGTTAGCGAACTCGTCCCTCTGATTTTCCAATTCTTCTGTAATAAGTTGATCAATTGCTTCTTCCAACATGTTCAAACACATATCTCCATTCAGATTTTTATTTAAAAATAAAGGACCTTTTGCAGTCTCGCCAAGAATTCCCACCCAAACATTAAGTTTTTCTATTTTTCTGGACTGCGTAGGACCCTCTCTAACAATATCAGGAGTCTCATGACTCCAATAGCGGCATTTGTGTTTATTAACAGTTCCATTAAGGAAGAATGTACATTTGTCTGTAAAACAGATATATAGAAGCAGATTTGGCGTTCTGTCAATAAACTGGGTCATTTCTTCACAAAATTGCAGTCTACGATTTGGACCATCTTCATTTAATGCTTGTAGAATTTCAATTTTATAAGGATGGAATTTGAGGAGCCTAGATTCGTTGTGGATTGCTCCAACAGATACGTGAGTACTAGCAGAAACCTGTCTTACTGAAATAACCCAAACTAACCCAAATTAACCCAAACTGGCAATGGTTTTGGAGTTCATTAGCGATAAAAATATTCACGTAGAGATTTTTAGAATGTCACAAAAAGCTATAAGGTATGTTTAGATAGGTATGTATTTTTTTTTGCTTAAAACTTCCCAAATTAGATACTATTTTAAAGTGCAATCTAAAAACATCACCTAGGACCATTCTACAGGAATGGAAAGTTTTGGTGTTAGCTACCGCCATTATTGGCAAAATCGATCCTTTAAAATGCTCACATTTGATATTTCAACAGCGGAGAAGGTGGTAATATAGCCCCTGCTGATGATTTGTCTTCCCTAGTTGCTTTTATTGATGACGCTTTATGTATTTTTTTGTGGAGAGAAATTTTCTAAAGACCACAAGTGTGAAATATGGATTCAGTGTCAAATCTGTTGGATGTGGGCATACCATAACTGTTCTGGAACCAAACGTGAATATTATATATGCGATTTTTGTCACTAAATATTTTATTTTTTTTAATGTTGCATAATACATTGAATATGGCCCCCGGGTGCCATATTACCCACATATTGTCAACACATATAATTTTGTATCATATTATTTGATTTTTTTCTTTTCTTACATATATTTACTTTTCTATTCGCTTTTGATTTTATATTACTAAGGAAATATTAGGGTTATTTTTTATAAGCAAAAATGAAAATGGGGAGCTACCCCTTCTCCTCTAATAAAACAATGGCTCGGTAGAAAGGGGCAGTAGATAACGTCAGAACTGCCGCTTTTGTACTGCTCGTGTAGAATGGCCCTTATTGTTCCTTAACATGTATGGAATTTTGACATAGATTTCATTAATTTATTATTATTTCTTTTATTTAAATATTATAATGAATGTTATTCTGCAACAGTGAAGGCAAATTTAAAACAATCTATATTTTTTTATCGTTTTTCAGATGATATTGACGTTATTAATATAAATATGTGTTTTTAATTTTTTTTTTCATTATTTTTTTTTATTTTTATTTTTATTTTTTTTTAATTGCTGGTTTGGCGTAAGTTTAAATAATTTAAGTTACTTTTGAAACTTTTACTTTTACATTATATTTACTTTTACTTTTACACTATATAAAAATATTTTATTTTGTTTTTGTGTTAGGTGAAAAATTAAAACCTTTATTTTTAATAAAAATAGAATTTAGTGAAATTAAATAAACAGATTCATTTATTTATTAAAAAAAAAAAAATACATGTTCATATTTATAACGCTAGTATCATCAGAAAACGCTAAAAAAAATTAAACTTCGTATTTAAAAAAGAAACCCGCCAAAGCCTGTTCCAAGCCAGGTTACAAAAGGGTGAGGGGGAGGAGTAACAACCTCGTTAAAAAACCAGGGTTCATCTGACTCGGATGATATCACCCTCTCAGGGCTCCTGCCAGGATACGGCGTAGCCGCTGCCTCGTGGTATGAATGTTGGCTCATCAAAGGTTAGAGGAAGGAAACCTTGAGCAAAAATCATCTGGCCCTCCAGGTTGGGGATTGAGGCATCAGGCCAATCCCCCGGTATTCGTCAAAAGAAATATATGGTTAAAGAAACCAGTTTTCAGCCTCGGTACTTCGGACGGAACAATAAAAGACGACAAACGCAAAGGAAACGGACTATGAACTATGGAACCTGGAATGTGCAAGGTATCTCCCAGAAAATGAACGAAAATGGAAGCATACATCCCAAATTCCATCAAGTTACCATCAAAAGGAAAGCCCTGGTTCGACAAAAGATGCGAAAGAGCTGTGGGTAGGAAACAGCAAGCCTACAAGTACTGGCAACAAAATCAGACCGCTGAAAATCGGAATTATTTTGTCCAAGCGAGAAACGAATGCAAGCATGTTATCGACGAAACTAAGGACAAACACATTCAAAGGATCAGGAATAAACTTTTGCAATGCCCCAGTGGCTCCAGGAATTTCTGGTCGGTAGCAAAGGCAGTAAGTAACAACTTTACAGAAACGTCTCTCCCACCTTTGACAGACGAACGTGGCACCACGGCGACTACAGCCAAGGAAAAAGCAAACATGCTCGCTAAAATGTTTTCTTCGCACTCTACCTTAGACGTCCCCCAAGGCAAGACTCTCCCCACCATATCGAACATCAACACTACTATGGCAGAAGTCAAATTTCATCACCGTGATATTCGTAAAATCCTTAAAAATCTAGATACGCAAAAGGCATCAGGACCGGACGGAATACCTGCCATCGTGTTAAAGAACTGCGCCAACGAACTAACACCCGTTTTTTCCAGGCTTTTTTCTCTGTCTTACGGAAAAGGGATTTACCCATCTTCTTGGAAAGTCGCTCGAGTGCAACCTGTTCCAAAAAAAGGCAAGAAAACCACGCCCTCAAACTATCGTCCAATTGCCTTGCTTCCAATAATCTCCAAAGTCATGGAACGTATAGTCAATCAGCAACTACTCAAGTACCTCGAGAACAACAAAATAATCAGCGATAATCAATACGGCTTTCGCAAAGAGAGATCGACAGGAGATATATTGGCCTATGTCACTCATATATGGAGTAAGGCAATTGAGAACTACGGAGAGTCTCGAGCGATTGCGTTGGATATTTCAAAGGCATTCGACAGAGTTTGGCATGACGGACTGCTCAACAAACTACCGTCCTTCGGACTGCCAGCCTCTCTCTGCAGCTGGCTTGCCAGTTTCCTTAAGAGCCGATCTCTGCACGTTGCAGTCGATGGACACATCTCGGACACATTCACCATCAACGCGGGCGTGCTTCAGGGCGCAATACTCTCACCAACTTTGTTCCTCATCTATATTAATGACCTGCTGACCGAAACAAATAATCCTGTTTACAGTTTTGCAGATGACAGTACCCTTGTCTCCCACTTTAGATCAGAAAAACTCTTACCAGCGACTGAGACTCATCACCGTAGACAGGAGCAGATTACAGCAATGAATCAAGACCTGGAGAAAGTTCAAACTTGGGGCGACCGAAATTTGGTCCAGTTCAATGCAGCAAAGACACAAGCAGCAACGTTTACCAAGAGGGCCAATACAGCGGGCCCTGACATCATTATGGCAGGGTCGACCATTCCTTCATCCTCGTCAATCGGACTGCTCGGTATCTCGGTCAACAGCAATATGTCCTGGCATGACCACGTTGCTAACATCGCAAAATCAGCCTCCCAGAAGCTTGGTGCGCTATTTCGCAACAAAAAACTCTATATACCGCAGCAGTTGCTCTTGCTGTACAAAGCGCAAATAAGACCGTGGTTAGAATATTGCTCACATATCTGGGGTGCCGCACCAAAGCACACCCTAAAGCTGCTGGATTCCATTCAGAAGAGAGCTGTGCGTCTCGTCGGCGACCCGGAGTTGACCCGGAATCTAGATAGTCTGGAACACCGCAGACATGTAGCCGAGATATCTCTGTTTTACAGATACTTTCACGGCAGATGTTCCCAGGATTTGGTCCGCCTCATCCCGCCCCTGGCCGCTCCTGTCAGACAGTCACGACAGACGGCAAGAGCGCATCAGTTCGTCGTACAACTGGAAACACCTAGAACATCGCTTTACAAGAACTCCTTTGTCTGGCGCACTGCATCACTGTGGAACTCACTCCCATGACATCTGTTTCCCACTAATTACAACTTACAAATATTCAAGAGCCGTGTCAATCAACATCTTCGCACACACACCGCTCATCGAGCGCCATAGGGTCTCCCTTTAGTGTGTATGCCACTGCCATAAAAAAAAAACTGTAATGACGTCAAGTCTGTTATTGAAAAATTTTATAATATTTTGTTTTTAGCAATAGATTTGTTTGTTGCTAGATGTAGGGCCAAAAATTCCAATTTTCCAGCTTGTATGTCTCCTGAACTGAAACAGGCGATTATACATAAGAAAGTCATGCATAAAATATATAAGGAAATGGGGTTACTTCATGACTTCATGAGGTGTTTGCTCAGTCTAGGCAGTTGTGTGGGCAACTAACGAAAGCTTCTCGAAGTGGGTATGTGGGTAATTTGGAGGATTGTTTTCAGGGAAATCCTAAATTGTTTTGGAGATACATTCATAGTAAAAATAATGATATGATCTTACCAAATAATATGTCATTTAATGATTATGTGTCGCATGATCCTCAGGAGATAGCAAACATGTTTGCTACATTCTTTGGATCTGTGTATACGGATACAGGTAATGATTCACCAATAAATGTACATTTAAATTTTGATTATCCAGAGTGTCTTAGCAATGTTCATATCAACTTGATGGAAGTATTTGAGGCTGTTGAATCTCTTAAATCTAATTTATCATCAGGGCCAGATAATTTGCCTTATTCTTCGCTTTGTTCTTTCTCCAATATTATGTAAGATTTATAATATCTCTTTAAGTACAGCTAAATATCCTGACTTTTGGAAAGCTAGTTTCTTAACACCAATTTTTTAAAATGGATTACGTACTGATATAAAAAATTACAGGGAATAAGTAAAGTATCTTTGTTTGGCAAGATTTTTGAGAAGATAGTGCACAATAAAATTCTTCCATTTTTTCATCAAAAATTGTGTCCTGAACAACATGGTTTTTTTGCTAAACGCTCTACATTTACAAATTTACTGGTCTACACTGAATACGTTTTGAATGCCTTGGAGGTGAGGTGCCAGGTTGATGCAACCTACACTGACTTCTCCAAGGCTTTCGACAAGGTGAGTCACACCATCTTGTTGCAGAAGCTCATTGGATATGGAGTGTCTGGGCTCCTTTGGGGCTGGTTTAAAAGTTATTTGTCTAGTAGATGTCAGTTAGTTAACATAAATAATGTAAAATCAATGGCTATTGATGTAACATCGGGAGTACCACAGGGTGGTCATCTGTCCCCACTTCTCTTCAATCTGTTCATAAATGATCTTCCTTATACTATTAAACACTCCCATTTATTGCTATATGCAGATGACTTTAAAATTTACAACTGTATCAGAAATCCCAATGACAGTTTGAACATTCAGAAGGACTTGGATAGGTTTGGAGTGTGGTGTCTTGATAACAAACTCTCTCTAAATATTCAAAAATGTATGTCAATTTCATTTTATAGAATGCAAAATCCAGCAATTTATGAATATAGTATCAATGGTGATATAAGAACTAGAGCAGACTCTGTTAAGGATCTTGGAGTTACTCTTGATCATAAGTTAACTTTTGACCTTCATGTTGAAAATATATCTAATAAATCTCTGAGACTGTTAGGCTTCATATCAAGATCACTTAGTGAGTTTAGTAACATAAATTGTTTTAAGGTTTTTTATTGTTCTTTGGTGCGTTCTCTTCTTGAATATGCGAGTGCTGTATATAACCCTTATTATCATAAAAATATCAATATGATTGAAAGGATCCAAACACGATTTTTAAGAGTAATAAATTTTCAGCTAAAAATACCCCTAGAGGAATTGGATTACAATATCCTACAAAAGCTCCTTGGGATTGACACTCTTGAAGATCGACGCTCCCTTTTGGATTTAAAAAATTATTTTTAAAGTTTTAACTGTTGATATAGACTGCCCAAGTTTGCTAAATCAAGTTTCAATTTTGGTACCAAAAAGGTCTTTTCGAATATCTTCAATCTTAGCGGCGCAACTTCGCCACTATTTAACCATCTTCGTATCCCATATGGTTTTCGAGATCCCCATACATAAACTTAAATCTGTGTATATAAAATTTCGAAATTTAAAAATATCTGTTTTCAGATATTATACATTTATGTTAACTCGATAAAATTCCGTTCCCTCTTACACCACTTCACCTTGAAAAAATGATTAGCCAATTTGTTTTCTAATTTATACGAAAAATATCTAAACTAGCGATATCTTAAGGGTTCGTTTTCATTGATGTAGAGTTTTGTAACCGTTTTGTTATTTTTCGTATTACCGAAGCTTTCGTTGACAATTCGAAAATATTTCCCAAATCCTTTGGCTTGTTTGTAGCTTTTTCGTATTTATGAGTATTTGTTGTATTTGAATTAGTTTTGTAGTTTGATATTTTAACTTCCTATTTTGCCTATAGAATTCGATATTATTGATTTTTTTTCTAATTCAATTAAGACCAATTAGATCATCAAAGCCTTCCTTAAGTCAGATAAAAATTTAATTTTATTACAGGTTATAAGAGTATTTTCCCTTTGAGGGACAGGACATTTCAAAGCACCACAGCAAAAACTCCATAAAATCGTTATACATTTCATCAAGGCTTATACAAAACGAAAATAATAACACTTCGTAAACCCAGATTCGCTATTGTACGATCGACTAAATGTTTATTGATGTTCCCATTTATTCTTTCGGTCTGTTAATTTCTTACAAAACGTAACATTTGAGAGAAATTATCAGAGATACTAGAATCGAAATTCTGAAAAGTTTTCAACTGACAGTGCTTTCTCTACAATTAAATTGATTATCTAATTATGACAAAATAATATGATATACTCACAATAGATCTTCTTAAAACAACCACTTTAAAACGGTTCAGCCTCGGTTCCATCAGGATTGATATTTTTCGTAGTCGGCACATCGGTGATATTACGCTTTCTTCTCGATTTTGCCTCTCCAGATTCTGCAGTTTTCGACTCTTGATCCACGGTTTCGCTCTCCAAGGACTCCAGGGTGTTTTCTTTGGCCACTGGAGAATCCATGCCAAACCACCTCTTCACTCTGTCAATGATGAATGACATGGTTATTTGCTCGCAATACCCAAAATTAATGTTTACTAAATTGTTTCCCTTTCAATTAAAACTATGCAATATTGTGCGTAATCGTTTACTAATTTGTTTTTAATGCACTCGATTTCACTACTACCATTCCGCTGTACCACTACACTTTATATGAATGATTTTTAACAGTATCTTCAAAGTCCCAAAAGTACATTTTAATGGGAATAACCAAACTGTATTATTTGGAATGAAACGGTTTTATGAGGTGCGATAAGTTATATTACATTTCAAACGTAAAACACGAAATCAAGGTGAAGGTGTGAGATAACATTCAACTTACATCTTTCAGTGGCGTGGATCGTGGGAGTGTGTGTTTTTGATTTGAAATATTGCTAAGGCCTCACTGAGTTTGCGTGCTGAAATTTTAGTCGATCTTCGGGGAATTACTATTTTAATAAACTCAAATAAATCCATTGGGTAACAGTTTATTATCCGATTGTCTGACTATTTTCCAACATTTTGGAAAAATAGCTTTTTTTGTTTGTTGGAACTTTGGAAGTAATTAGCATAAAATGAGTCTATTGGCAAAGATGATTAGAAATGTTTACGATTTCGTAAAAAACACTTGACGTCAAAGCCGAAGCGCAGTAAGTGGAGGGGAGAGGCGTTATCTTATTAACTCTATTCCCCACAAGGGTGTTGGGTAATTAAATCTTTAATTAATCGGATTAGTCAAATATATCCATAGGTTACTGGTAATCATTAATTAGAGGTTGGAATTGAAACTTATTCACTGGTTTGATAACAGAAAACAGGCAATGTATGGTAATCTTAAATTTAGATAAATCAACTACTACGTAACTAAACTAACTACCAGGCATCTATCACCTGGTCTAACAAATAAATTTTTAATTAGAGTAATGACATGCGTTTAGAGTTTCAGATAAAAACGTTGATTAATATTTTTCTTAAACTTTAGACCTTAAACTAACTTTCAACTTTATTTTTCAGACGTTATAAGAGTGTATCTGCTAAACTAACTGCACACAGGCGATTGCCACACTCTTTGTTAGGTTGTAATTGATTTTATTTAAATGACGTTACCAACTTGTCGACGGCACAAGTCAGAAAATCCCCAAGATGTAATTTGAAACTCATTTTAGCCTAGGCCTCGCAACCAAAAAAAATTAAATAATAAAACCAGAAGTTAAATCATTGCGTTCAAGCGGCTTACGATATACTCTAACCTAGTAGCTCTTAGGCAAGGTTCCTTCAGGATACATATCACCCGGGCCAGACAATTCCTGCTTTTTTAGTTAAATGCTGCTCCTTCCTTCTGCTCTTTTCCATCTTGCCTGGGACCAACATTGGCGGAATTCAAAATATACTTTTAAACCGCCATTCGCAGTCGTAGAAAAACAATGTTGTATTTGCATATTTTGAGATTTTTTTACATTAAGATGACAGGAATGTGTCTTGTCGCATATCAAAATGCATCAAAATAATTGAACGAACTGAGTTCCACGCTCGTGTCCATAGCAGAGTACAAGTAATATCGAGTAGATCCACTCAGCAAAAATCGTTTCATGTTGAATGACGAGTTGAATGCAAATGTTTTTGAAGTGAATACTTCTTTGGCTGCATCAGGGTAATTTTTCAAAGCCGCGTCACGACACAGTTTATAAAATTTTCGTCTCGCAAGAGAGATAAAGGATGTGATTTTCTCACACTATTTCTTTCTTATGGAATCGATAAAAAAAGAATTCACATCTATCACGTGTACTGTGATACTCGCGACTTTTTTTGTAATTTTAATATTTTTTTTCAAATTATGTATTTTTGCCGAAATTTTAAATAGTTTGTTTTTATATTTTTATATTCTAAAAATATTTTATTTTATTTCTTTGTTAAGTGGAAAAATGGAGCCTAATAAAAATAGAAAATAGTAAAATTAAATAGACAGGTTCGTTTGCTTTTTACCACAAAACACAATAAATAATAAAAAAAAATAAGTTTAAAAAAAAAGTTGCGAGTAGCACAGTACACATTATAGAAGTCAATATAACTTGCGATATTCGAGTAGAGTAGACGTGTTTAAAAACGAGCTCCCTTTTTTAGTTAGTAGTTCGCGTAATATTAGTCCGAAAATCTCCGTTCATAGACAATATGAGTGATAAAAGTGATGGCAAGAAAACAGGTGTAAAGAAAAAGTCTTCACAAACCGCTCTGCAAGGAAAAACAAGAAGTTTTTCCCTTGGTTCAATTAGTTACGCACCGATAATACCATTATCGGTGCGGTTCGATCGAAAACCGATAAGGAATTCCATGATAAGGAATACAATAGTCTTGATAAACACGACCAAATAATAAACTCGGACTTGTGCTCAACAACAAGTAAAGATGAAAATATGCGAGGGCTATTTGAAAAGAACATTGTTGAAAATAACCATGACAATGTTTTTATGCCCATGAAAGTTATGGCACGAACCCCAACTTCAGGTAAAAGACCAAGAACAGAGACAAGCCCCACAGTTTCGCCATCAGCAGAACAGAATAGAAAGAAAATTCAAAGACAAACTGAAAATAAAATGGATAATGAAGATGGTAAATGTAAAGATTATTCTTTAACCCAACCTAAAAAGTACGAAAATCCCAACATGCTCATAAAAACGCTATTAGAAGAGTTGGAAATAATTCACGCAATTAGGAACAAGGAGGAATTTGACTAGAATGATAAGCCGGAACTAAGGAATGCAAGTTTTAATCTGCATAAAACAGTTACCGCTCTAGTATACAAAATGGGACAAATATAAATGAAAAACGCGATAATAGAAAAACAAACAGAAGAAAAGGGGAAAAAAAGTGAATGCAACAACATACAAAAAGATACACAAAATGTACCAAAAACTTACAGTTCAATCCTAGCAACAAAAGCCAACGGTAGTGAAATTGGTAAAGAAGAAGAAAAATGGATAACCCCCCCAAAACAAAGAACACATGAAATTTTAATTAAATCAAAAAACCAGAAAAAACTGAACCTACCCGGCACAAATGAATCATTTAAAAGCATTAGAAATCTGAAAACTGGCGGATTGATTGTGCAATGTAACGATGAAGTACAAAGGCAGAGAATACATAGAGTATTAAAACAGCAAGATACCTTAGAATTAAAGGAACATAGAAACGACAACCCCATGATAATGATAACTGGAATAGATTCTGGATACGAATATGAAAATTTCATCACGGAGTTTATTAAGGACAACCCTGAAATTGAGACAGTGTTCGGGAAAAATATAAAAGAAAGAATTACATTTGTTGCAAAAAAGAAATGCAGGAATAACAACAAAGAAAACTGGATCCCACAAACACCCCCTGACATTTTTAAATGGCTAATAAGAAATGTAAACCTTACTTTTGACTTAACAAAAGCATACGTACAGGAATATATTAATCTAGCTATGTGCTACAAATGTTGTTATTTTGGCCATGTGTCAAAATACTGTAAAAGTGACATGTGCTGTTTTAAATGTGGAGCAAGCCATGACCCAAATAATTGTTTAGCAGAAAAATTAGATTGTCCAAATTGTAAACGGTTAGGACTACAGGAAAGAATGCACACCGCCAGAGATCGAAAATGCCCAGCCTATTTACAAAAATTAAATAAAGAGCGAGAATATACCAACTTCAGTACATCAGAAAACCAGGAAATACATTTTTTAGAAGCCATAAAAGCGGCAAAGAGCAACCATAATTAAAAGCGTCAAAATTTAGTGTTATACACCAAAATGTGCAATCTCTTAAAAACTCCACCAATATTATTAACCACTTGTTAGAAGAACATAAAGATTGTAAAATATTATGCATCACGGAACATTGGCAAAAGAAAAATCAGATAGAGAAACTCGGATTGGGCAACTTTAAATTGGGCTCAAGCTTTTGTAGAGAGGACGGATATGGAGGTGGTGCAGCAATCTACTTACACAAAGACATACAGTTTAGGCAACGGAAAAAAATTTGTTAAATGTCAGTATAGGTTGTTTTTGAGTGTGCCAGTGTAGAGTGCAAAATAAGGGGTATGTGTTTTAATCATAATATCATTGTATGGGCCACCAAAAAAAGACATAGACACTCTTATTAACAAATTAGAGTGTATTCTTGAGCAAATTGTAATTGAAAATAAATATATTATAATTGCGGTCACATTAACATAGAAATGTTAGAGAATAACAAATATAAAATGCAATTGCTATCAGTCATAAACTCATTTAATATGTCTCAAACTATATTTTTAAATACTAAGACAATATTTTCACAAATTTCAAAAAATTACAGATGGAAAGTTTAATTTTAAATACTGTTATTTCTGATCACACTGCCCAAAAAAATACACTGCAAACTAGTCTTATAGAAATAAATAAAAGTTATTTTGGGAGATTTGTTGGTGAAAGTAGCATAAATGATTTTGTAGATATACTTAAGGAACAACAATGATTAGATATTTATCAGATAAATAACTCAGATGTAAATAAGCATTGGTCTACTTTCATGTATATCTTTATACCACTATTTAACCAGTGTTTTCATAAAAAGCTTTTTAACCCTACATATAAACCAGCAAAAATGTATTTAAATAACGAACATGTAAATAATGTAAAAGATAGGTTAGATATTTGTTTAATGCTAAAACGTCACAATAATGTTTATAATGAAATATATTCAATGATAATCTACTTGTGAAGACAAAAGCGCAAAACTATGCTAATCGTATAAGAAATGCAGACAATAAAAACAAGTGTATGTGGTCTATATATAGGGAAATAACGAGCCACTCAAGAGTTGACAATACCATGATGGAGGAAGATCCTAACGAGATTTCGGACAAATACAATGAATTTTTGTTATAATCAATACCAAACATAATAAAGGACATACCACATGTCAAATGGACACATGTTAGTAATAAAAATAAACGATCACTTTTTCTTACCCCAGTTGATGATTCAGAAATTTTAGACATATTAAAGAAAATAAAAATCAAACATAGCAGTGGGGATGATGAAATTCCTACAAGTCTCATTCGACAGGTGGTCCCTGCCATCATGGATGTAATTTGCTATATGATCAATAATTCAGTTCGAGAAGGCATTTTCCCTGAATCCTTAAAATTGTCAGCAATAAAACCGTGCTATAAAAATAAAGGAGACAGCAATCTGATGGATAATTACAAACCAATAAGCCTGCTGCCTGGTTTTTCAAAATTACTTGAAATGGTGATGTGTAAAAGAATCATGAGTTTTCTAAGGGAGTGGGATATTCTATCGGAAAATCAACATGGTTATATCGAAGGAAAGTCAACTCAAACGGCAGTATTCCACCTTACTCGAGCAATTCTGAGAGACCTGGAGGAGGGAAATTTGGCACTGGGATTCTTTTTAGACCTGTCTAAGGCATTTGATAGTCTTAATCGAAGTATTTTATTGAAAAAATTGGAAATGTATGGCATACATGCTCATGAATGGCTTGTTTTATATTTGAGTAACAGAACTCAAAGAGTGGATATATCAAAGGGCGGCATGACATATAAATCGGGAATAGTGCAGAATGCAATGGGTGTTCCACAAAGGAGCATACTTGGGCCGGTTCTATTTATAATATATATGAATGACATTAACACAGAATGTTCAAAACCTAATTATAAATTAACAGAGTATGCTGATGACACAAATTTACTAGTCAGTGGGCCAAATATATCTAGACTAGTCGAGAATGCTTCAGCTTCATTCCCAGAAACCGAAATTTGGTTTAAAAAAAATAAATTATGCTTGAATTCGGGGAAGACAAATGCTATTCTGTTTAGAACCAAATTGAATAGAACAGAAAAACCTGAGGATATTTTGGAAAACGGAAACAAGTTAAATTTAAAAACCTTTTTAGGTGTACGGGCTGTCCCATTTTCGATGATATTACGGGGTATCTCACTTACAGTTGCGGTTTTCGCAATACTGTGCTACTTTTTTGTGAAAAGAACGATGGTATAAACAAAATTTTCATAGCCCGCTTCGTTTCTGAGATACAGGGTGAAATTGAAAATAATGCATTTTGGGACCCCCCTCGTATCTCCGTTATCCTTTAACATATCGCAAAGCTAAAAAATGCTCATATACAGTTTTTGACGTAGAATCCAGTGGCGTGATCAGATTTTTGCTGTGAGCTGTCAATTTTTAGCTATACATCAAACTTATGTTTTTTTAAATGGAACACCCTGTATATTTTTATTTCGTTTGATTGGAAATGTTATAAGCTTTATAAAAATATATAATACATTATATGTATTTATATAAATATATAAGACATGATATGTATTTTAAATAGTAAGCCTAAAATCGATAATTTCACAAAATGTGTCTCTATACGACATTCTTGATGGGTATAGTATAAGCATTGTGTTTTAAACAACGGTATAAGTATTAGCAGGCAGAGACTATTAAGAACAATGGAATGGTAATTTTTTTAATGCAAGACCTTTCAGTGGCAAAATTTATATTTTCTGTGTAATATTGTATTTTTTACGATGGCTCAAAATGAAAATTATCAATATTTTTAAAAATATGCCATGTTAGTCTGCTTTATACAGAGCAATGAAAACTTCCGTGAAGCTTCTCAGCTATATTTCAATAAGTTTGTTTGAATATTTATTTACCTTTTGACTTATTTGGGTTTATTTTTTAAGTATCATTTTAAAGCATATATATTCCGAAAGAAGGCATCCAGATCTTTTAATGTTTTTCGGAATAAAGAAAAAAATTGGTAGAACAAGGAACGTTGCCTCCGCCCTTCCCGCGATTTTCCTTATTATACGTTTTTGGTAGGGGCCGGATAAACGTTTTATATTCTCTTTATTCCGGAAAACATTAAATTATCAGGTTGTCTTCTTTCCGAATATCCATAAATTAAAATGATACTTAAATAAAAAATAAACCCAAATGAGTCAAAAGGTAAATAAATATTCAAACAAACATATTGAATACCTAATAGTTGAGAAGCTTTACGGGAATTTTCATTGCTCTGTGTGAAGCAGACTAACATATCATATTTTTCAAAATATTCATAATTTTCGTTTTCAACCATCGTAAAAAATCCAATATTACACAGAAAATATAAATTTTGCCACTGACAGGTCTTGCCAATAAAAAAATTATCATTCCATTGCTCTGATAATCTTTGCCGACTAATACCTATAACGTTGTTTAAAAGATAATGCTTATACTATACTCATCAAGAGTGTCGTATAGAGGTGAAATTATGAATTTTAAGCTTATTATTTAAAATACACATCATGTATTATACATTTTTGAAAAGCTTATAAAATTTCCATTCAAACGGAAGAAAAATATACAGGGTGTTCCGTGAGAACAAATACAAGTTTTATTTATAGCTAAAAATTGACAGCTCACAGCAAAAATCTAATCACGCCGCTGTATTCTACGTCAAAAACTGTATAAGGGCATTTTTTTAGCTTTGCGATATGTTATAACGGAGGATAACGGAGATACGAGGGGGGTCCCAAAATGCATTATTTTCAATTTAGCCTTGTATCTCAGAAACGAAGCGGCCTATGAAAATTTTGTTTATACCATCGTTCTTTTCACAAAAAAGTAGCACAGAATTGCGAAAACTGCAACTCACTATTTTTACTCGTAAGTGAGATACCTCGTAATATCATCGAAAATGGGACACCCTGTACATATAGATGAATATTTAGACTGGTATTTACATATTCAATACTTGGAAAATAGGCTGAATAGCGTTTGTTTTTGTATTCGCACTGTTTCAAGGTACCTAAATGAGACAGCATGTAGAACACTGTATTTTGCAAATTTTGAGGGTTGTGCTAATTGCGGTATAATTTTTTGGGCATCCAACTCAAAGGCACAAAGTATTTTTGTTATCCAAAAGCGAACAATAAGAACTATATCTAAAATGTCACCTTTGCAAACGTGTAGGGGAACTTTCAAGGCAAAAAGGATACTAACCATTTATGGCCTATATATTTATGAAACAATTTTATTTATTAGAGCTGTTTAGTTCTAATATTAGTCATGATTATAACACTAGAACAAACAATATTTGTTATCCGGCGCATAGATTAACTATTTTCGAAAAAAGTGCATATTACATGGGAATAAAACTTTTTAACAAACTAAATAACAATATTAAAAACATAACACTTGAGAAAACTTTTAAAAATAAATTAAAGAAGATGCTTATTGAGTTGGAACCTTATAATCTATATCTGCAGCAAAGCGCATTGGACTTTCCTCATGGGAGACTTCAATGCCAAGCTGGGATCCAAAATGGATGTTGCAGAAACTTCCATAAGCCCTCATGGTTATGGTGGGAGAAATAGTAGAGGAGACGTACTTTAAAATTTTACCTCACATGATAGACCCCAGCGAAAGTGGTCCTGGATAAGTCCCGATGGCACAACAAAAAATGAAATTGATTTTATAATTTCTGACAAAAGGAATGTTGTCCAAAATGTAACCGTGTTAAACACATTTTCTATATGCAGTGACCATCGGCTAGATAGGGCCAGAACAAAAGTGAATGTTGGGGGGAAAGAGCAAAAATGGTATCGACCTCCTCAGGCAAAAAAGGACATCTGTCAAAGATAAAGAAGCATACAAAAGGGAAATAACTTCAAATCTTAAGAGCTTGGAAGAACTAAAGGAGGCGGAGATCAGAGTAGACGATCTAAAGAGACAAATAAGTCACACTTTAAAAGAGGTTCAAGAAAGACACAGCGACAAGGTTAAAGAATACGAGGAACCTAATGAGGGAGAGGAGATAGATGCGAGATAAATACAGGCGAATTCCGTACCTTGAGACAAATCAACAATATCTCCAAATCAAACAACAAAAGTTTGAAGGTACTACGGAGAAAACCAAGCGAAGGTAAGAGAAACAGTTGTAGACTGCATGATAAAAGTGGGACAACAAAAACCAACAGAGAGGATTTTCTTAAGATTGCAGAAGACTTTTGCCAAGAGCTTCTTTAACGGAGGCAAATGCCAAAAAATCAAAATGTAGGATCCGAAGATGTCCCTGAAATAACAGATAGTGAAATAAGAGCTTCCCTCTCCGAAATGAAAAATAATAAATCACCAGGGGACGACGCTATAGTTATCGAATCAATTAAAGAAGGAGGCGATGCTTTAATAGGCATACTTCAAAAACTCCTTAACGCATGTCTTCTGAAGGGCACAACTCTCTCCCAATGGCACAATGCGGTGATTATTCTCATGCAAAGAGGGGTGATATTACCGATTTCAAAAACTATGGACCCATTAGCCTTTTATCCCATCTTTACAAGCTATTCATGAAAATCATAACAAAGAGGCTTACAAATAAATTGGATAGTTATCAGCCGCGCGAACAAGCTGGATTCCGTCAGGGTTATGGTACAAACGATCACTTGCAGGTCATTAAAACTCTAATAGAGAAATGTGTGGAATATAACAAGCCAATTATACTTATATTTGTAGACTACGAAAAGGCGTTTGATACCATAGACCAACACCAAATGCTTCAAGCTCTGGCTCACTTCGAATTGACCATCGATACACCGCAATGATTAAGAATATCTACGAAACAGCAACTGCATGTGTAAAACTCCATGAAACAAATTTAAAATAGAACGCGGTGTCAGGCAAGGTGACCCTATATCGCCAAAGTTATTTACAACTTTACTGGAATACGTGTGTAAACAATATACTGGGACAACATGGGAGTAAACATAAACGGAGAGGATTTGAATCATTTCAAATTTGCAGATGATATTGTTTTAATATCAGACAGCATTGACAAAGCCACGCAAATATTGGAAAAACTTCAGCAAACCTCAAGAATAGCTGGATTGAGGATAAATACTTCGAAGACCCAATTTATTACCAACCTTGTGGCAAGTGAAAAAATTCCCATGATAGGCGGATAAATTGAACTGGTCACTTCATACAAATATCTCAGTCATAAACTCAGTATAAACCGAGACAATTAAACAACCGGGATGCATAAGAAGATTGGGTCTGGCATTTGATAACCTTAAAGATGTGTTTAAATTAGAAATTTCCATAAGCTTACAAAGAAAAGCATTTAATCAGTGCGTTTTGCCAGTGATGATATATGAGGCAGAGACACTTATTTTAACCAAGAAGATAGAAAACAAAATACAAGTAACGCAGCGTGCTATGGAGAGGTCAATATTAGGCGTAAGTCTTAGGGATCGAATCCCAAATAATGAAATAAGGAGAAGGTCCGGTGTTGCAGATGCCGCAAGAAGAATCACTACATTGAAATAAAACCGGGCTGGGCGCATAGCAAGAATGACAGATAATCGATGGACCAGAAGAATCTGAGAATGGAAACCGAGAAATGAGGCCTACCGAAGTAGAGAATGCCCGCCAACAAGATGGACTGATGATATAAAACGCATCAAACCGAACTGGATGCAGTCGGCACAGCACCGTTACGAGTGGAACAGATTACGAGAGGCTTATGTTCAGCAGTGGACACAATTGGGCAATTGGACAATGATGATGATGATGATGCTGATTGTAACATTTATATAACCTGAATTTCAATTTTTAAAATATTATTTAAAATGGAGGATTACACATCATATTTTTTCTCATTTCTGCCACTGGATTCCTTTAAAATTTATTATTTAAAAGTAAACTAAAATAATATATGGCCTTATTAGGAGCAAATGTGATACTTTTTTGCAACGTTGTAGGCAGACAACCTACAAAAAGTTACTTTTATCAAAAATAATGCATCCTACTTTTACTTCGGAGGATTAGCTATTAAATTCAGTATAAAAATACTCAGTGCTTTATATTTACCAAGCGACTGCAAAAGGCAAATTTTAACGTTTATAATCTCCGGCAATGGATTATTCTTGCTTTTTTTCCAACCATCTAAAAAAGCTATTTTTGTAAAGGTTCAAAAATAAGCAGTCGATCGGCTACTAAACAGTTGCCATCTGATTAAGAGAAACGAATTGGATTAATTATTCATTATATACAAGTTTTTCTGGTATATTTGGCACCGTCTAGCGAAACTGTTTTAAGAGAGATTATAACATTAATTTGATAACAAGTGCTGCCGTTAGCGGGTTAGGAATAGTATTGCTAATATTCTCAGGTATATCTTGGGGGATGGCATAATACATAGGACAATGCAAATTTTCATGCAATCTCTGCAGCTTGGCTTCATTTGGGCATTCTTCAGAGCTTCAGTTTCGAAGTATTTCATGAACAGGTTGGCGATGACTGGTAGTAGCCGATACTCTGATCTCCAGGTCCATCCAATTAACCAAACCCTCACATCGCTCAGAAGAACTCCACAACATCACAACAGCTCTAAAACAAAACAACTACAAAGAACACCACATCAAAAAGGCTTCTAAACGAGCTACAAACCCAACAACAAACAAAAAAGAGTACGATGAATCCAGACCGACAACTACACTACCATACATAAAAGGCGTAACAGACGTAATTGGAAGAATCCTAAGGAAACACGAAATAACAACAATCTATAAACCACCAACAACGATCCACCAGATTATAGGCAACCCCAAAGACAAAATACCTTTGGAAAACCACGGGGTATACAGCATCCCCTGCAAGAACTGTGACATGGAATACATCGGCCAAACAAACAGAAGAATCTCTGCCAGAGTACAGGAGCACATGAACAGCACAAGAAACAAACAAACCACCTCAGCTCTGTTTCAGCACCACCAAGAAACAGGGCACACAATAAATTTCCAGGAAGCAAAACAGATCGCTCCCATAAAGCATTTTCGAACACGCACCATCAGAGAGGCCATAGAGATAGAAAAAAGAATACATATCAATAGGAGAAATGATGCACAAAATATTTCCAACACCTGGAAAAGCATCATTAAAAAACAACAACCAAAATTAACCACATCAGAGGAACAAACACATAGAGAACAAACTGAAACACAGGAATTCGGACATATCCAAGCAGAACCAAGATACAATCTGCGCAGACGCCAGCCTATAAAAGGCCAGGCACAGGACCAGAGAGCTCAGTTCGAGTCAAGCAGCCATCAAGGAAGCAACACTTGAAAATGCCAACTGGGATGTTGGCGAAACGTCGTGAGACAACCATTTCTACTGACGAACGGATTGAAACCCGGAATAACATTTTTGTTCATATATATATA
>MU183726.1:223628-252572 GCA_016904865.1 Pissodes strobi
TAAGTTCCTTATTAGTTGTTATTTTTTTCTCAAATTTTCAGGAGATGTACAGTATTCCATGAGCTTTAAAATTATCAAGAAATTATCAAGTCGAAAGTTTTGCTGTTATTATCACTTTTAATAGAGGGAGTTTTAAAAATATGCGCAACTTCGGATGCATCGCAAAAAAATATGAAATCCTGTGGAAAAAAAATAAGTATATTTATTTGAAAGGCTAACATTTCGTGAATATAAGATTTTTACTTTTTAAAAATATCTGTCTTTTTATTCCTATTATCGGCATTTTTCTAAAACCTTGCCATCCAGTTCAAATTCATCTTTTAGAAAAATTAAGCTATGGAAACAATAAAGGTGAATCAGTTCTGACTGGTATAATTAATTATTGGTCAAAAAACCATTTTATTGCGACGTTGATGTTTATTTTAGTGTCAAGTGCGTTAATGATGTTGTCGGAAAACGATAATAGTATATTAAGATACTAGTTTTAAAAGACCATATTTTATCGCACGAGCACGAAATTAGGTAACGACCCGCTTGCGGGGAGTTTCGTAACGTGCGAGTGCGCTAAATGTCTTTTAAAACGTGTATTTTATACTATTTTTTCTAATTTGCACGTTTTTTAATGAAAAGCTTTAATTTATTCAAGTCTCGATCAAAAGTTAGACATCCATCTTGTCACTTTTGACGTCTGTATTATTAGGAATCCCATTCAAAACGGTGTCGAAATTTTTGCTAGGAGCTTTAACATTGAACAATTTTGTTAATATCATAGCAACCAGCCAACAAAAGCTTCTTTTCGACACTACTTTGAGTATCGAAAAGACTTCTTTATGATACCAAAAGAGAAAAAATAATAATTAAAGCGGTATTTGAAGAAAAACAAATTGGGACAAAGAAAATTGTTAAAGAATTTCCCAACAAAAACTGGTGTGTAAGGACTGTGTCACGGTTATTGCAAAAAATTAAACAAAATAATAGAAATTATGAGCGAAGACCAGGTAGCGGACGGCCAAAAACTGTAAGAGTGGAAAGGAATATTGAAATTGTAAGAGGAAATATACGAAGTCAAGTTAATTTTCCAGGCATTAGTAAGATTCCACGGATTATTGAAAAGAAGTTCAGGATTAAGAGACTACAAAGGAGTGTTGGTTTGGAAAGAAGGATTAGAACTAAAGATAGAGTACGTAAAATTTGGCTCACTGATGAAAAACTGTTTCACTTACGGCCTCCTAGAATGTATTTTTAGTAAACTTGTGCCTTTTTGGAAAAGAAGACAATTTAATTAAATATATAGAGGGTATGCAGAGTCATATTTCTCCTAAACTTAAAAGTCCAACTACACGACTCCAAGTAAGACATTTCAATCAGAGCAGACTCGAATTTTGCAAAGTACAGTGTCATTTTAGCAATTTCATTTAAATAATTTAATACTCTACGAAAACAGTAACAAATCCAACTTAATTTTCCACGATCCATATGGCCTAACGCTCTAGGGATTAATCAATATAAAGTGTTAAGTATTTTCAATTCTTTTGCATTTTTATCAGTTTACTTCTAACATTAATTAACTGAGTGTCTAAATATATCGTAAATTATTCTTTAGATATTTATAACAAAATACCTAGGCCACCCACCCAATTAATACAGCTTTTAGCATCTCGTTTTTTCTATTTGACCTGTTTACTTGTGGTTACAGGCGCACATAAAAATGTGTTTAAAAAATCTAATATAGAATAAACCGACTTTATTTATCCAGTTTTATAAAGCAAATTCATATTCTACGTCATCCAAAATATAGAGGTACCACAGTTGATATCTAAATCCAAAAAGCTTGGAAATTTATAAATCGTCACCGCCTAAGATGACTCTCCCCCAAGCCACGTACCTGTTTTTGAATAATAATTTTCCTACTGTACATGATTGCTCCACATTTAAATGCGGTCATAATGTGAACAATAACGAAATTAAAAACTGAATCAGGGATTAACAGATATTTTATTAAAACTATTGAAATACTCAAAAGGAAAAAAAGAAAATGCTACCGAGCCCAGAAATAAAGTTTCTCTCCTTTCACTGATAGCTGTATGTGGTTGATATTAAAACTAAACATATCTGAACTTTGCATTTATATCTTAAAATTTAAAACATTAACTATTTCATACCTTGGGATATGGGAACATACCCAAACGGTATCATTCCTTATTTTCGAACGTTCTCTTGACGGATGTCTAAGATATCTTTCGGCAATTGACGTGATCTTCCCTTCAAGAGATGAACTTGTAGGTAGAGAAAAGACAATTTTTCGAAGTCTAGATATTATTGTCGTAGTTTTGACCATCAGGTCTAGTATTCCTATTAATTTATCATGAGATAAATTGGCAAACACTTTGCCATTAATAGTTTCGCGTATTATTGGCAATATCGCCTTATAAAAGTATTTTATGTAAAGTGAGGTTACCTTTTTCGAAAGGGTTCATCCACTGCCCGGTCTTTCGCTTGCCTAGAGCGTTTCTCCAGGTGCATTCCTGTCAGGTTGGGACCTTTTTGTTAAGTGATACTGACCCACATGGCGTGACGTGCAGCTTCACAGGAAGCAGTAGAGCTCTACCAAGTACCAAATGCTGCCAAACATTAACAGCGCGAATTTACCTGCTAAATATATTGAACCTCTTAAGATTAAAAGATAAATTCTATTGTAGTTACGAATTGGAAGATTCGTCTGGCCCGAGCAAAGGCTTATGGCATATTGAAAATCTTAAACCTGTAATTCCATGATTATCAAACCCAATCTTTCTAAAGACCAGGAGTTGAATCTTACATTACATTATTTTGTAAACACCATTTATTGGGTTTTGTTTCGAATCAACTTTAACCTGATCCAGTCTTCAGCCCTCAATGTATCCTCCCTCGACAATATTCAAGTATTAGCAAAAGAATTGCATTCCTAGCGAACAGGGCCTGTTCACCAAGCAGTAGCTCGTTCAGGAAAATTAGAAATAGCATAGAACTCAATATTAAAAACCAATTTTTACAGTCGCTTCCACCAACGATACATTTTTAGCTATCATTTTAATAACCAAATGCTCTTGTCACTGAATATATAACGATCTAGGCTTCCAAGAAGAATGCCATAGAATACATAGTTAAAGGCCTTGATAGAATAATGCTAGACTATATTCACGGTTTTCCAAAGAGTCCTTAACATCCGAGAGAAGATCGAGAGTGGCAAGAACCATACTCAAGCCGCCCCTAAACCCAAACAAGCGCTTCGTTAATAGATCCCTCAGTTACCTTTGAAAAAACTGGCAGCAGTGATATTGGCCAGTAGTTCGACAAATCACTGCTATCCTTCTTTTTAAAAATTAGCATGGCAACACTTTTTAAATGCCCTTCCTGAAGCAAAGGTTAATCAACTTTGTCAATGGAATTAATATGAGATTTTTAATATTTTTCTTAGCCGGACAGACAATGTAACTTCTCTCACATGATTTGTATCTTACTCCCCAAAAGCAAACTAAGAATCAGGAGTCCTCCAGGTTATGACGGAATCCGTTTCGGCTTCAGGAAAGTTATTAATTATATGCTCTTCTATGTCTATTAAAATCCTCTGGACTTACTTTATTACTTATGTTTTTCACCCTGTGCTGCTCTCTATCGCTATTTAAAATATTCCACATACACTTAGTCTGATATCTAGACGAGGCAATTAACTTATCATTTGCCAGGCGTTTTATTTCTCTAACCGATTTTTGATAGAGGTTGAAGAATCTCCTGTATTCATCCCTACTTTCTGGAGTATTGTAGCATCTACACAAGTTACCCAAGAAATTTAGGTAACCCCTTATATCCGTCTAAGAGTTATTGAACGAAGACACTCTTTGAACTTTATTATTTTCCGTTTTGTACGTTTTTAAAGAAAATGACCGCTGCACTGGTAGCGTCCACAAACGTTTCAAAATTAACCTCAATGGTCATCTCATGATTCAAAACTTCCAATTCACATGATTATAAAAAATTAGTAAACCATGCTCTATTATTGGTCCTAGATCAATTGTTGCAATATGAGCAGAAGCATAAGAAAAATTTACAAGAGCATTATCAAGGCGGGCTTTTTCTCCCTTTTGCTCTTCGATATCATTGCTTTAATGTCATGGGATACAAAAAAGTTAGACCAGAACGTTGCCTATCTTTGAACATTGGAGATTCCCACCACGACAACCCTTCTAATGGAATTAATATATTCCAAGGAGCCCTCCAAAGCATCCAGAAAGGTGCCAAAGTTACCAGCTAGTGGTATGTAAAAAGCAATAACATAGACATTAGAGTGTTTTAACAAAATAGATCAAATTGCACTTCTGAATATCCATTTTAAGAATTAAACAGAAAGAGCTGTAACGGAATATATACTTATTCCGCTACACTAAAATTTCGGTTCAATTGCGAATGATTTCCCATATTTAATTTTTAAGTCGTCAGTGACATCTATTCACGAATGGGTTTATATCGTGTGGTTAGCGATTTTAGGAGCGCAGTACGCTATTTTGTACCTTCATTCATGAATTTAATTTACTATAGTTTACTTTATTTAATATCGGCTATTTCTATCGCTTGACGCTACGTGATTTATAGTAGTAATCACATGTTATAAATTAGCCAATAATACATCGGCAAGCATAATTTGTCCAACGTCTTGAAGCGAGATCGTTTATCTTGTGTTGAGTAGTTGACGGGTAAGTGCTGGTTTTTAATCTTGAAATATTTAATTCATCTTGCAATATATTTAACTAATTCTTTAATTTTTAAATACATAATTAATATTTGTTTATGATTCGTTTAGTCTTATTTGAATAAAGCAAGAATTTAGCATTGTTATATTCCACTTTTAAGTAGCTTACATCTTCAGTATTTTTTGATTATTGTCGTGACAGTTTGGGTAATATTACCGATTTATTGGTGAATATTTGCGTCTCTTATTAATCAAATTCATGTAATTTGAAAAAGGCTTAGTCCAAATTTAGGGAGAACGTAATTATTTTATCGTTCAGTGGTCACGCACATTTTTTACGTATTTTCATTCAAATTGAACAGTATTATGTGGGTTAATTCTCGGAGCAAATTCTATATATTCCTGCAAAGGTAGTAAATTGAATTTTCAGTAGAATTTCTCCGAATTTTCCCTCATAGTATTGCTGGTTTTTTCAATTTATTTGTTACATCAAGCATATAATTATTAGCACTTGCCCTGTTTAGTCTCAATCCTGATGTACCTACACTATTATGAATTTATGAGAGGTTATTCTCACATATGTAAATTTATCTGGTTTTTACCTTTAATCTTAATTTGGGATAGTTTGGGTTATTTTATCTTAATTTATATCTCGATGCGAGATAGTAATTATATTATCTTTATCTTTAATTGAATTGAGGCGCAATTGCGCCCAGTTTTCCTTTATGTGCCAAGGTCCTAAGTAAAGTAATAGTACTTACTTATTTTGAGTCATAAGACTCATTGTTAGAGGTTGTACCTCTATTTCTCTGTTTATTATCATATTTAGTTTCCTTTGATTTAAATTTACCGAGAGTCACTGAATTTGAACGTTATTCCATTATTTTCTTTTGAATTTTGTATTTCAATCATCATCTTCTTATGAAATTTATATTTTAAAGTAAAGAAAAGGATATCTTGAGTAACACTAGTTATTTATAATTTTTGCTCAACTTAACATTGTAATTCAAGTTTCTGATTATATCTGCTTTAACCAGTAAATTTTCAATTTGTTGATTGCGTCCTCATGTGTTTAACAGTGTCACTGATGTTCACATGATATTTCCTTGCATATTATTTAGTTAGCGATATACATTGGTCTAAGACTAGTTTATTTCTTCTTGCACGTACTCAACTCCCCCGAATTGGCTGGAAAATACACCGTGCTTGGCAAGTAGCAGGTGTTCGTCCCCTTGCTGTACTAAGCTATTTTAAGGGAACCAATACTTCGTGAACCAATAAGTCCTCGATAAAGCCAACAGATACTAACTTGGGAACAGGCAGAAACGGTTCCAGTAGAGGTCCCAATGCGATCGCATGGTTACCGAATAATTGGACAAGCTAAGTATTAGCCAATCAGAAGATAAACATATTGTAAAGACCAATTATTATAACGCTTCATTCCTTTTTTAAATTTTTCACATTAATTTTAATTTTCATTAGTAAGTCAATTTATTTATCAGATAAACTTCATTTCAAATAATTTCAACAATTATATTTGCCATTTGATTATATCGATAAACTCCATTTCAAATAATTTCATGATTGATGAAATTGTAATTTAATTATATAGTTAGTATATAGCTTGCTTTTAATTTACTTCTTTAATTTATCGCAGGATAGATGTCTGTGAGACATTGCGAATTGTAAGGGCAAATTTGTGATATTTTTATCTTTATATTTATTTATAATGAAGTATTCATATTTAGTTCGCATTGTCTTTAGGAACTCTGGCGCCCACAAAAAATTACGGCTAATAAAAGAAACAACCTACCCCCTGAAGAAAAACCGTAAAAAAAAGAGTCTCAAAACGAAAATCATTTACAAAAATAAATTCTTATGGTTATGAAAAGTAGTATACAGTTGGCGAACAACTAGTATTTCATTACAAATTGGCGCCCAACGCCATACATAATTAGTTAATTAATATTTCGCTACAGAGCTAAAGTCAATATTCTGCTCGAGCAAGACTAATGCTTCACTTCCTCTACCATCATGGCGAGCAGAATAGGCATCAAATCAAATCCGTAACCCATCATGTTGAAGAATAGCATTTCGTCTGCGGATAACCAATATTCGGTTAATGCAAGAATACCATAATCTTTGGCCTCAAGTAGATCCAGTTTATTGCGTATGGATCGAACATTACGGGAAAAGCTACTCTTTTTTGCCTCTCTTGAAATTCTATCCTTTTTCTCACAACAGCTATTACTAATTCCATTGCGCTTCAGGGATGTCTCAATATCTTGCACGAAAATATCTATTACAAGACCAAGGAGCGGAAGCCAGGAAATCATTTTGATGGTATTTATCATGGATTTTCCTTCGTTTGTCCCTCAGGGATCAGTCTACCCAGCGTGTTAAAATACGTAGTGGTCGATTAGTCGAACCACGGTTTTCAGCACATTTTCAGACACACTCATAAAAATACCTTGTGCAGGTACGTGATGTTCTAACATTTTGGCACAAGCAGGACATATTCAATCAACACTTTCAATTTTAATTAATTCGTCTCTCGTCAAAATGTCCTTATTGCACAACCTATTTTAATAACTGTACTATGTTCAGCTTCTTAGATTCAAAACAAGAATCTCAAAACATGGGACTCGAAGATTTTTTTCTTTTTTTATATTCGGCGCACACAAAAGGAAAATCCTATACCACTCAACGAACGGTGCATGTATGGAGAAGATGGTGGACGTTGGACTTGAAACGCTGTACGTTGTAGTTTTCAGAAAAGACCTTACTCGGAAGTCCATTCCAGAGAGAGGCAGTCCGGCAGTACTCCAGATAAAGGAGTTCCGTAACAGCGACGTCCTAGGTATTCGCATGATACTGATGAGCAGCTTGTGTCTGACGAGTGCTTCTTTTTGGCACAACTCTGGGCGGAATCGTAAGTGTTAGCTCGATCGACCATCTTCCTTAGTAGTATCGATAGTAAAGAGATAGATCCGCCACTTTTCTTGGATGTTCAAAGCTACTAAGGCCCTTAGTCAACTCTGGGTTATCCACAAAACGGGCTGCTTTCCTCTGTATGGAGTCCAATATCTTAAGCAAGTGTTTGGGTGCTAAGCTCCACAATGGGAACAATATTACAGAGATGATCTTATCTGGGCCTTATAGAGCAGTAAGAGCTGATGAGGTGTATACAACTTTTTACTCTATAGAGTGCTCCTAGCTTTTGTGCTGCTGCCTTGGCGATTTAGTTGGCGTTATTACGCCAAGACATGTTGTTTTCTACGTTGGTACCCAAGCTTAGAGATACAAATACAAATACAAATACAAATATTTATTAGTTTCGAGCACTTCTTAGAAGACAGAAACACGTCATTACAGAGGTACCTAAATAGCACTCAAGTGCTTAGTAAATACACTCAAAAATTATAATGTAATACATATATATATATATAAAAAAAATGGTTTATTATACAAATATATAAAAAATAATAACATTTACATGAGAAATACTAAAAGAAAGTACCATGTCAAACAACAACACATTGTGAGTCATGAGTCCTTCTATAAGAAATTGAGAAACTCTTCTATGCTATAAAATGTGTGTGACAATAATAGTTTCTTAAGTTTATTCTTAAAGCGAATTAGACTGGATATGGATTTTATATTATCAGGTAGATGGTTATAAATTCTGCAGCCTGCATAGTTGGGAGATTTTTCATATGAAGATAGATTATGTTTATTTAAAGAGAAACTGTTTTTGTTGCGTGTGTTATAATAATGGAAATTTGAATTAGTTGGAAATTTATTTTTATTTGCATGAATATAGGTTAATATTTTAAATAGATAAATTGAAGGAACAGTCAGGATTTTATGTTTTTTAAAATAATCCCTACAAGAGGTTCTGTAGCATAAACTAAACATGTTTCTAATAATCCTTTTCTGAATTATAAATACTCTATTAGCTTCCAAAGCCCGGCCCCACACAACTATATTATACGCAATTGCGGAATATACGAATGCATAATAGACACTGAATAAGGTATCAAGATTGACACTACACTTCAGGCTGTTTATAACATAAGCACCCTTATTAATTCTCTTACACACGCCATCAATATGTTTCTGCCAGTTTAAATGACAGTCGACAGTTAAACCCAAAAAGTTAAAGGATTCCGATAACTTTAAATTATGGTTATTAAATACAACATTAATGTTGCAGGCATCTCTTCTAACTGTTTTTAAATTCATTGCAACTGTCTTTCCGTGATTTATCATTAAGTTGTTAGTGGAACACCACGCAGAGAATTGCCCGAGAACCCTTTCCACCTTAGCCTGTAAGCCAGCTTCAGTATCATCGGACACAACAATATTAGTGTCGTCAGCATATAAAAAGACCTGACCCTCACTTATGTGGTCCGGTAGGTCATTAATAAAAATTAAAAAAAGTAAGGGTCCCAATATGCTTCCTTGTGGAGTTCCTATATCTTGTGAGAAACTCTCAGATACCGAGTCACCATTCTTTACAGAAAAACGTCGGTCCGACAGAAATGAAAAAATAAAAGAGGCAATATTACCACGTAGACCCATGTGTTCCATTTTAGTCACCACAAAACGCTTATCTATTGTATCAAACGCGCGTGTTAAGTCAAATGACAGGGTCATTACCAATTTTCCTCCGTCGAGTTTGTCTGACACATACTGGATAAGTTCAGCACAGCCCGACTCGGTAGATCGACCGCTACGAAAACCATGCTGACTATTACTCAATATTTTATATTTGCCAAGGAAATCAAAAATGCGTATATACACAACTCTTTCCGTAATCTTGGAAAAACTACTCAGTAGCGAAATAGGACGATAATTTTCAATATCTAATTCATTTCCTTTTTTGAAAATTGGAACCACAATAGATTTTTTTAACCTGTCCGGAAAAATGCCAGTACATACAGACATATTCACTAAATTTGCCAAAGTCTCGGAAAAACTATAAATAAGTTTTTTTACATGTTTCATTGATATTTGATCAAACCCAAAGGATGATTTGTTTGGAAAATCCAAAACAATCTTTTCCACTTCGCCACTAGTAACTAGTTCATAATAGAAAGAATTCGGCACAAGTCTGTTCCCCACAGTGCACGACTCGGAGAATCGCCCACCAAAATATGTATTCAATTTATTTGGAATTACGGTTTCAAGGTATGCACCAAATATTGATGCGACCTGATGGGATTCCGATATAACTTTGTTATTATTTACAATAGAAATTTTTTTCGAATTGTTGCTATTTTTACCTTGTATTTTATTTACTATAGACCAGACAGTTTTGACTTTATTCGATGAATCATCTATCTGTTTAGTAAAGTGAGCAAGCTTTTCCGTTTTAATGTGGACATTCACTTCTTTTTTACAAGTTAAATATCTTAGCTTTGTTACCATATCATTACAATTATTTTTTAACCAGTTTAGTTTTTCCAAGTTTGAGATTTCCGAAAGTAATTGAGGCGAAAATCGAATCTTTTTTAGAGGCATAACTTTTTTAGTCAATATTGGAAAACCAACTTGAAAACTCCAACAAAATGAATCAATAAAATTGTTAAACTCGGTGTTAGTATCAGAACCTTGAAAGCCAGAATAACTAGTATTAAATCTAAAATAAAATTCATTTATATTACACGGACTAAAAGATCTTACTTGAACTGTTCTTATGTTGTTAATCGAGACTGGTAATTTCTCGGTTTTCACAGAAATAATAATAATAATAATAATAATAAAAACGTTTATTAGTCACTCAAAAAAAATGATAATGGTACACAAAGTTAAGCTATGTTAATTTTTTAATACAGATAAAAATAATATTCTTAACCTTCACAATGACATTTTAATTATAAAGAAAAATAATTGGTACCTACTAAAATATTAGTAGAACATATCGACATGAAGTGACCAATAGGCCATTATATTCAGACTTTCAGAGGAGTCTTTAAAATAGATCCCCTAAATTCTGTTGAGGCCTTCAAATAAATTAAATGCAAATTTAAAGAAACACATCCAAAACAGGAAAGGAAGAGGAAAAGGAAAGGATTAGGTGCGTTTGAACTTTGATGACATACCTTACATACTACAGTGTTTAAGCAGCATATTTTGTTAAATGGCATTAAAAAAAAACAGAAATTTTATGGGTTAAAAAAAAGATGTTTAAATTTTGCTTTAAATGCGTTTTCGGACATCGTAAAGTCTAATATTTGAAATTTGTTGATCTGATACACAATCAAGTATGAGAATGACTTTTTAAAAATTTCCTTATTGTGAGATGGAACGGTTAATAAATGTTTTCTTCTTATATTTAAATTATGTACATCAGTCCGAAAGGTAACCTTTTTAAGTAAGTATGGTGGAGTTTCCCATTTAAGCAATTTATAAAAGAAACAAAGAGAATGCAACAATCTTCGATTTTCCATATTTAACCATTTTGCATCTTTTAGCTTGTGAGATATATGATCTCTTCTTCTTATGCCAAATATAAGCCTAAGGCAAGAATTTTGGAGTTTCTGTATTCTGCAAGAGTCACAATAATGAAGACAGGGTCCATAGATGGTGTCGCAGTAGTTTAATGGTGATAATACAAGTGAATCGCAGAGCATTCTTTTGACACTGGTACTCAAATAGTGTCTCTGGGAATAAATTGATCTTAAAGCAGAATATCCGTTTCTTAACTTAAGGGTAACGTGTTCCCTAAATGTAATTTTGTTATCCATTACAAGACCGAGATTCTTGGCAGAGTTTTTAAACGCAATTTCATCGTTATTTATTTGGATATTTAAATTATTTAAAAGAAAAGCTCTGTGGGCATCACTACAGAAAAGAATAGCTGTTGATTTAGCAGAGTTAATTTTTAAGTGTAGCTTTTGAATTTCAGAAAATAAACTGTTCAGGTCAGAGTTTATTCTATGATTGGCTTGAGCAACATCAGTGCATTTAAAAGAAAAATACACTTGAGTATCATCAGCGTAGTTATGATGTTTAGAATATTTAATTACTTTTGTGATCTGTGACGTATAAAGTGTATATAGCAATGGGCCAAGAATACTACCCTGTGGAACCCCAATGATCACTTCTAGGGCTCTTGAACTTTTGTCATGCAGCGTTACTCTTTGTTTGCGGTCAGACAGATAAGAAGCTATTAAAGCTACTGCCGACTCGCCAAAGCCTATATAATGTAGCAAAGCCAAAAGAAAATGTGTTGAGCGTTATGATCAGAAAATCCCAAGCAAAAATTCCTTACATTCACAAGTGAAGGCATATTAGTAATAACATAGTCCAACTGGGCATTAAGCCTAGTTGGGTTATTTACCAGATTTATCATATCAAATCCCTCCAGTAAATCCATCAATATGCTACGGGATCTATTGTTGATCATACCATTAATATTTAAGTCCCCACATAATATGGTAGTTCTATAGCCAGCTGTTGATATGCTAAATATTTCGTTAAGAATGTTTGTAAAAATGTTAATGTTACCCGAAGGCGGTCTATAAATGTCAATCAAGCAAATTTCATTGATCTCAATGGCAGAACATTCGATGATAGACTCCACAGATAGGTCATTAACAGCCCGAATGGGACAGACTTCAGAAGCAATAGAGTTATGGACATAAATAGCCGTACCTCCATTTCTACCATCTGACCTGCAAAAGCTAGTAATAAGAGAAAAATCATTAATATATGTACACACAATTTTGTCATTTGATAACCAATGCTCGTCAATACACAGGATTTTAGGTTGATATTTTTGGCAATAAGTTTCTAATAAGTTAATTTTGTTTGACAGGCACTGAACATTAAGGTGTAAAATGGACAAACTAACATTACAATGATTACTTATTAAATCTTTAGAACTGGCTGAGAGGCTGCTTGTTGAAAATTTTTCTTTGGAAACGTAAATCTTCTAACTGCAGTGCCCTCTGGCCAAACACTTGCATCATAAACCCTTCGTGATTCGGATAATGGGTAGGTAATTTTAAATGAGGCAGTAGATGGGTCCTTTTTAATAAGTTTTTCACAAGAAAAGGCAATGTTTGGCATCTCAAGTTTAAGATAATTTAGCAACATGTCACTCGTTGTATCCGCCGAAAGCCGATAGACATGAAGGTATCCATTCTTCGGCACTGACTTCAAAGAACCAGTTGAATTATTACTGCCGATAATTGCTTTATTTTTAGTTATCTGTTTATGCAATTTGACTGGATTACTTGCTGAGGAATGGGCTTCAGTATCGATATTATTCAGTTTTACCTTGGACGCTGATAAAGGTTGACTATGTTGGTTCGCATTCCGCCCATTCACATGCTGCCCATCACTAACATCTTTTACAGGTTTCTTGATGCTAGTTACAGCAGCATATCCTGGCTGCGGCTCGGAGGATGCAGAAATCTGCGTAGTCAAATTGGAATTACTGGCAAGATTTTCGGTATGCTTAGCAGATGTCGTTGATGGCCCTGGTCGAGGAATATTTGTGGGACAACGTGGGCTATTATTTAATAATTCAATTAATAATTTCTGATCGTTAATGTGACTTTCCAATTTAGTTTTTACCTCAAGGCAGCTATCCAATTTAACTCGCGTAATCACCAGTTGCATCTTTAATTTAACACAATCACTTTGTAAACAAACATGGTCGGTTATAACCTCACTACTGTCATGAAAAATTTCGTTGTCTTGTTCATGTATTATTGGGACACTTTGCAACTTGCTTTTAACTTCACAGAGTACTTTGTTGTGATCATAAGACGACGGAAGTTTTTGATACACAATTAATTCGATTAAATCTGACTTTTTCAGCTTATTTAACTCAGCTATTAACTGTTGATTATACACGGTCGCCATTTTCCCCCATAATAGATGAGGCCAGAGTCAGTATTTGTCCTCATTACTAAGTCAGGTCCTGCGGTGTTTGATTTTTTTGACAAGACAACAGCAAGATAGTCAGCAATCAGTTTTAGAAACAGGGTATCACTCTGATTCTCGCTATGAATGAGGACAACGAATCAACTCAATAAACGGTAAAATAGATAGGCTGCGGACAAGTCAAATAAAATTGCAGCATAACCTATGGGCGAGCCTATGGGCAACAGCGGCCCTATGCAAATACCCCTGTGTCTCAGGCTATCAACATTGTTTTCACACAAGAGCCTTGGCTATGCAAGGATTTAGTTGGAGTACTACGAGAGGCCAAAAGAAATTGATATATAGGTACCTCAGTTTCTGGAAATTTGAAGTCTTACATATGTATCAGGAATGAACATTAAAATATCTGGTTTTCGTTCTAGGGACCAAGCAGTAAATAGGCCAAAACACCTTTTTACAGGGGCGTAGAATGAAGCTGTTCTCGTTTACTTTCAATTTAAGCTATACTTTGATAGCTTTGATATAACTAAGATTTTCCATATAAGAAAATCAATATTAGTTTTTGCCTTCCACAATAATTCCGATATTCCGAGCAAATGCGTTAACGTCCGGATATGTTAATTTACCTTTGCAAATACATCATCATTATACGGTCGATTATGAAGTGTGAAAAATCAATATCCTTTTTGAGGTCACCAGAAAATCCATCAATTAGGAGCTTTATTGGCCGGTATCAGCGGGATATGTCGTTAGTTTTCCGGTTACGCAAAAATCACGTATTATTGTATTATTTCAGTCAAATAGAAATAAAACAAACACTATTACTAGTTTATTTACTTGTATGAGTAACAGCCGATACAACATTAAGCACATATAAATACTTTAGGCGAAGTAAAGTGGTAAAGGGTAGAGTAAGAAAAATAATAGAACTATTAATTAATCATGTCGCTTTCAGGTTTTCCTTGTGATTTCGTTAAAGAGTGGCTGAGTGGGAATATTGTTCAATTAAGATAAAAAAATATCCAGGGATATATCTTCTACAGAAGTTAATGGTGAACATGTGTGTTTGTTATATAATATTTCTGTCTCCGCTGCTAAAAAAGGAAATGTCGAGAGGCATCATAAAACTATACATTCGAATATTGAAATAGTATATTATTTTATATGGAGGAAAAGTGATACTTTTCATGGCGCGCTCGTGTTTAACAGCCGAACGGAGTGAGGCTGTTAATAGAGAGCAAGCCATGAAAAGTAACTTTTCCTCCAAGTAAAATATACTGTTTTTTCTTCAAATGTCGACAAAATAATGCAAAAACATCTCTTTTTAATAGTAATAATAATAATTATTAAAGATAAGTGGGTTCGCAAGGCGGCTTAGACCGGTGTCGGTGAATAGGCACAGGTTGTTGCTATAGTAATGTAACATAAAGCTGTCAAGGCTGATTCTCATATATAGGACTGCGCATCGACTGTGCACCTACCGTGTCGTTGTCACTGTAAATCAAAAAATTCTATGTTCCATATAAAACGCACTGAAGCTCTTATTTACATTTTAATATATAGGACTGTGCTACGACCTTCAATCCTATTGTGAAAAAGTAGAATACCCGCGACGGCCGCAGCATGGTAGACGCACAGTCGGTGCACAGTCCTGTCAACTGTCAACAATAATTATTTTTTTAATATTGCGCCTCTGATTGCGTTGTAATTCCGTATTGATAAGCAGTTATTGAGTAAGTTCGATTAAATAATAACCAATTTGTTCCTAAATTAGTGATTTTTAGAAATGCAGTGCACAAATTGAATGATAAATACAAATTTTAGTTTAATAATTCTTGAGTTGTTGACGCTTGTTTTGTTGTTTGTTTGTATCTATGTTGCTATGGTAACACTTTTACCTCCGCCGGTGAAAAAGTGAAAAGTAAAGCTCCGGCGGAGGAAAAATGAAACTTCACGGCCGCCTACACAGTCGAGTAATGACGGATTTACTGACGTTTGAAGATAAAATAATTTCCATTACATTCTGTCACTAGGAAGAACTGAACAATTAAAAAACCATTTAACTCGACAGCAGTCAATATTTTTAAAAACAGTCACCAAAAATAAGAGACTGCAACTGTGTGTCCGATAATTACATGAAAAAAGAAACCTTATGAAGACGAAGAAATGATAAAACAGGCGTTTTCAGAAGCTGCAGATTCGTAATTTGCCCACTTTAGAAATAAAGACGAAATAGTTTCAGCTATAAAATCTATGCCACTTTCTGCTAATATAATGATGAGACGAGTAGAAGTAATGAGTAATGATATTTTTCACAGATAAAAACTGTCTTAGATAACTGTGTTTATTTTTCACTGCAGGTGGATGAATTAACATATGTGGTTGACACTTCCCAGATGACCGTGTTCGTCAGGATGGTTTTAGTGATTTTACGATAAAAGAAGATCTTTTGAAGTTTATTCCAATAAAAGGACATACCTCTGGGCAGGATTTATTTTGTCATTTCAAAGATATTATTTCTTCTTAGAAAATTCTAATATCGAAAATGGTATGCTGACAATCGATGGCGCTCCAGCTATGCTGGGTTGTGGTAAGGGTCTGGTCGTAAATAATGTCTCTGTTACCACTGCATTATCCATCTTGCCGATGGATAATGCATTATGTGGAAATGTTCTAAAAATATACAACGTTACGAAATTGGTAGTAAAATTAATTGTGAACAAAATTAGAGATTCAAGCATTACAAAGTAGATTATTCAAAACCTTGGCCAATGAAATTTACTGTCAATACAAGGAGCTACTTGTTCACTCTGAAAGTTAAGAAGAGGACGAGTGCTGAAACGTCATCAGTGATGTCCTATCTGCCATAGCTCAATTTATCAATCGACGCGACGCGACGGCGAGTGACGTCGACGACCCGATATCGGAATTGGAAAATTCAATCTGGCTTAAGGTTTTTGGTTTTCTTGTGGACATTGCGGAAAAATCAAATGAACTTAGTTTGCAGCTTCAGGGGAGAGACAAAGAACGTGCGGAAATAACTTCTGATATAAAAACATTTATCAAAAAGCTTTAGTTTTGGAAACAAAACCACGATGCCAAGCGTATTCCTATTCTCTCAGAAAAGATATCTCAAAATACATTGAAACCTTATGACAGGAATATCATGTAGAAATAGTCTCTAACTTAAAGGATAACCTCAAATATTGTTTTAAGGTTTTTAACAAAATGAATTTAGTGGCGCAATTTGCTCATAGAAAGTGATATCCAACAATATTAGACTTTCATCTATAGGATACACGGTACAAGCCTATACAGGGTGCTAATTAATATCATGCGGATATTTCAGGAGTTAACAGTAGTATTGGTTCTTGACAAAATAAGAAAAAAACGCCAATATATACAGAAACACTTCATTTTCGTTTTAAAGGGGCGGCAGAATTTTTTTCTAGTATTTTGCCTTTTTCGTCCGTGGCCTTTTTACCTTTAAGAATCTCTACAACAAAATAACAACATCATCGGTCGCAGAATGCAGGGTGTTTCGCATATTCTCATTATGTAGAGATGTTTCTTTAGCTGGCAGTGTCCAGTCAGAATTCCCGCCATGTGTAGTAGGTTCGTCCTTGACATACCCAAGTATGCCTTTGCGGCAGACTCACTGGGGTAGCTTAGTAGCTCTTTGGCCAGTCGACAGTTGGTTATTTCGTCCCGTCTTGCCCTGCAGTCTCCATGAGTGATCTTTTTATCATATGTATCAACGCCGCAATAAGTAGGTTTTAAGGGTCAGCTCCCATAATGTTTGTACCGGCTGCCTTTCTAGCAGATTTGTTACCTTTGCACTGTGCATGTCTTTTAACCCATCACACAGGATATCTGTTTTTGCGGGAGACATCCTCCAGTGAATTATTACATTCTAGTACTGACTTGGATGTAAGTTTATAACTGTTCAGGGCCAGTAGTGCTTGTCTACTGTCCATGTAGATCTTAATAGTCTTGTCCTCAGTATTCCTGCGAACAATTTATTTTCCGGCTATGGATATAGCAGCAAGTTCAGACTGAACTATGCTTACGTGTCCCTCCATAGACTATTTGAGGTCAATTTGCAAGCTTGATGAGTAACTTTCACAGCCTGCTCCTTCCTGGTTTTTCTGAGCCATCTACGAGAATGTTAACCGCACTTTCGGTCATAGGCTTATTTGGTTTTATCTGTACATCATATAGTGTTCCGAAGACGCAGTGGCCTGCCGTAGTGGCAGTCTTTCAGTTGCCCCTTTCCACAGGTCTCGTCTAGTCTCTCCTCATTCTACGCTGGGTTGCACATCAACGATTTTGAGCCTTAGCAATTTAGTCAGGGCGACCTCCGTTAGATTATAGACGCGGCAAGCACAACATTACCTCCATGGCTCTAGTTGGGGTTGATCTCCTAGCTCCCGTTATGGTTAGGCAGGCAATTTTCTGTACCTAATTGAGCTTAAGCATTGTCGTTTTCTGTTGACTCTTGGGCCACCAAATTACGGCTTAATAGGCAATCATGGGTCTTATGATAAGAGTATAGATTCACATTACGACCCTGGGTTTCATCCCCCGGGTTTTCCCCACTGTCCTGCGGCACTGTTTCTAATAAATGTATGTATTCTTCAGTCTTCGTTCTAAATGAAGATTTAAAGTTAATTTAGCATCGAAGATGACCCCAAGGTATTTTACCTCAGACGTAAAATTTAGTTGTGTGTTAAGAAGACCCGGACGCCGGCGCCGTAGTGGCCCGACCTCCTTTTTCTGGTGAAGAGCACCATCTCCGTCTTCCTGGGGTTTACAGACAGGGAGTGCTCCCTACACCACTCTTCGACTAAGTGATGGGCACTCTGCATACGACTGCACATTACTCCTTCGAACTTGCCATTGAACAGTATCGTTAGATCGTCTGCATATGCATTGGTGTAGAATTCATTTGAGTTGAAGCGATGCAAAAGTCTATTGGATAAGGTTCCATAACAGGTATTTCAACGCGTCACTAAGAGAGCATGTTGAAATTCAGCCACTGATAGCAGAAGGGACATCCCTATTGGTTAAGGCTGCATTGATTTTTCCAAAGGCGGTTTTATCAAACGCGACCTCACTATCAATAAATACACCTAAGGTGGACTCCTTATTGTCCATCAATCTCTCGATCCGGCTTTTTTGGAGTACTTTGTATGATTCCTCATATAACAATTCAAAGTAAGAGAGCTTTCCTTTAGCTTTTTGGATCTACCATTATTCTCGTATCTGTCACCTTTTTCGAGTTATTTTGGAAAAATAGCCATGGATGCCAAATTAAGTCGTTGACCCACCTATTAGCCAATCAATGATTAAGTGTAGGCGAAGTGATTATTTTGAAAATAAATTAAGAGGCTGGGGCATGTCATGTGCTTATTTTGTTTATTGACTTTCTGATGTTTTGTAATATATATTTTATTTTTATGTGGGGTTCATGGAGTTTTTTTTGAGATGTTTAATGATGGTTGAATTCATTAATCAAGAATGTGCACAAATGCATTTAATCTATGGCCTTGCCAATGGCAAATCTTATGAAGTCAGATGTGCCTATGAATAGACATATCCAAATTGAATACTGCCTGGCCCACGCACCCCCGGAAAATAATTTTCAGTAACTGTACATAATCGACTATGTGCATATTCGAGAAATCCACTTATTTAGCAGGAGCAAATAGAACAGTTAGCACTCCTGAAGTCGAGGAAGCAGTCCTGAATGCAGCAAAAAATTACCCTGCCACCAGTACGAGAAAAATTGTAGCAACACGTCACGTTTCATGTGAGCTTCTCTGGAAACTTAACGTATCCTTACCGCATCCAAAGGATTCAAGCTCTTCTCCCGTATGACTTTCCACTAAGCTTAAATTTTTGCCACTTAGAAACCATTGCTAGCCTAAAATCCGTTGGGGTTATCCTGCAAACACTATTTTATTTAGCGATGAAGCAAATATCTCAAAAAATTCCATCATAATTTGTAGGATCGATTTTCAATAAATGTGTGGGCCGGCATTGTTGGAGATCATTTGATAGGACCACTTTTTCTGCCAGGCTAAACGAGCAATATTATCGTCAATTTCTCGAAGAAGAGCTCCCAATGTTGCTAGAATAGGTACCATTTTTGTAGGCAATCAAATCTAGTTCAAGCACGATGGTATGTAAGCGTATTTCGGCATAAAGGTGATGGAGATTCCTCAGACCTGAATACCCTGTATTTTTTTCTAGTGTTAGGGACCTGGAGACATTAGTGTCTCAAATTCTCAAATCCCGATCTGAGCTGAAGAGAACGTAATAAATATAATTCAGATGCTTTCCTGACCCCTTTACTATATATATTTAATTTATACATTGACGCTTGTATTTTCCCATGCAAATGGAAGGAGGATCGGGTTTCTCATGTTCTCAAGAAGGGAGATAAAAAGAATATTCAAAATTACAGGCCAATAAGCACATTCTCAGCCCCGGCTGAGGTCTATAAATCTCTCTATGTTCGGTAACCGATTTCCATCAACACTGTTTGATAAAAAAAAGATCAACTACTAGCAACTTAATGAATATTAACCAGTACATTTCCGAGGTTTTGGGTCGTCAAGGTCAAGTTGACATGATATACACTGACGTTACGAAAGCGTTCGATACAGTTTCTCATTCAATTTTACTTAGAAGGCTTGGTAATGAGTTCGACTTGAGCGATTCTATTGTGAATTTTTTTCTGTCGTCTTTGATAATCAGGCACAATACCTGAGCGTAAGGCATCACTACTCAAAATCGTTAATAGAAACATAGATCAAACCTTGGACCTCTTCTATTTTTAATTTTTGTCAACGGCATTATTAATGCCATTCAGCATTCTTCATGTTTATTCTCAGACGATTTGAAAATTTACTGGGTCATTTCCAGTCGGGAGGACGCCTTGTTGCTTCGGGATGACCTGAATGGTTTAGGTTACACTCCTTGTTGTATGTAGGATTGTTATTATAATGTGTAGTTTTATAATTAGTCCTGTTCTGTAATTGGTAGTTGTATTATTGTTGAAAAGGTAAATAAATAAACAATAGCTTCGTGCAACATCGTTCGCAATACTCCTGGAATATTTGACGGAGTCCGTTAGTCCATGAGGCGAACACTCGATTCTTGCATTTCAGCGAGGCAGACGTTTTCAACAGTTTTTTTTAGTTTTATCTTGTTTTGTTTTTATACAATGTTAAGAATTTCTTCCGATTTTGACCGTTGATTTAAAATAAAAATAAAATAAATTACTCAGGTGATACAAATAAAAACAGTTTTTCACTCTTTTCATTAATTCATCTACACTTAATTTGCATAGATAGCTATTTTTTCAAATAAATCTAGAACGGTGATAGACACGATAATAATGGAGTTCACATCTGACTGCCGGCCGGTACAGACGCGAGCAAAAAATAGTCCGATAAACAGTGTTTATTCGCACATTCCGATCGTTTATTCTTAACGTTATTAGGCTTGCTATAATGCGGTAAATAGTAAAGCCCATTTACAGCGTATTTGCTTAACTTTTCTAGTCGCCGCCCGGGGACGTAACCCCGGCAATTTTCCCCATGGGGGACTACACGGAGGATGAAGATGCAATGTCTAATATCTCAATGGAATCTAACCCCGAAAGGAAGATCTCTGAAACCTATATGAAGAAGATACGTAACCGATGCAGCAGCTATGCTGAAATCTGCGTACAGTGTCGTCTGTTCGCAGAGAGCCTTAAAAATCATCAACCAAGATTAGACAACATTTTAGGGATACCCACCCTACAGGAATCAAACGCAACGCAACCGTAACAGCTAAAATCGACACAGGGAAGAAGAAAGCCAGTCCCACAAGCATACAAAACGTCGACACGGCCAAAAAGATCGAAGTCACCTTGACTGACTGCCAAAAAAGGGACAAAACATCAACACTTCTTCAGCCACGAAAGAAACGAATTCCTCAGACGACAAACAAGAAGGCGTCCCCGCCTTGATGGCCCCGCCTCCTCCTCCGCATCCTGTTGCCCTGATACTAGGTGGCGAGAAGAACCCATTTAAAGTACCCTTCAAGCAAATTCCCTTCAAACGGAATTTTAGGGTGAATGTGCTTGTCATGAGCCAACCCCCCTGTGACCACCCAGAATCAGTATCAACCCCTACAGGGGTTAGATACAGAAGAAGAGGACAATGTGAGCGTGGCTTCCACTACGGCATCCACCGGAGTGAAGCGAAAAGCTACTAATGCCAGCAAGCCAAAAGCACCCCCTAAATCGAAACCAACCCCCGTGCCACCTATCGTCATCAAGGATAGACCGGCTGACCATCGTCAACTCAGAGACGGTCTTAAAAATATGCATATTTCACGGCACGAACTCAAGTACACGAAAAATTCCGTTATCGTGTACTGCGATAACGGTAATGATTACCATATACTCCGTCGCGCCCTATGACAAGAGCGCACGGAGTGTCATACATATGCTATCACACAGGAGAAGACAAGGACTTTCGTGTTACGAGGCCTTGATGGAGACATCAAAACGGAAGAAATCAGAGAAGCGTTATGCGACGAATATAACATCCGCCCTAAAACATCTATGAGATGAGAAAAACTCGCACCCCGGAATCCTGGGAACGAATTTCACTATTCGTCGATTAAATCAAGAAATAAAGACACTAATGAACGTCAGAGTAAGCTGGGAAGCTCGCCGTGCAACCAAGCCCGTACTGCAGTGCAAGCAATGCCAGCAGTTCGGGCATGCAAAATCATACTGCAATAGGAAAAGTGCGTGTTCCAAATGTGCAGGACAGCACGAGATCACGCAATGCACTCAAGATCTAATTAAGTGCGTGAACTGTGGCGGACCTCATCGGCCAATAGATGAGGAATGCCCAGTTTATGTGTATAAATTGAATATCATTCAAACCAACACCAAGGCGAAACCAGCAAAACAAGTATTTCGCCCTGCGCTTCCCCCAGCTATCCCCGCTTCGAGACAAGCGGCACCGACGAGCCAAGCAGACGGCCCACGGGGCCTAGGCCTACGCAATGGCCAACGATTCGAAGAAGAGTTCCCACCCCTGAGAACCAGACAGACCCAGATCCGGGATAACCAGCAGCACCCTAGCAATGTAAAACAGGTTAGTGATACTGCTCGCGCTAATTCTAATATCCCTAACAATATACAAAGCCATGTAAATATTTCTAATGTTATGTCCGACTTGAACGATGTAGTTACAAAAATTAACTCTCTTGTCAACCTAGAGCAATTGTTTCAAGCACTCGATTTTTATGCAAATATGCTTGAATCGTGTCGAGGGGATAAGGCTTCGATTATCCAAGCCTCGATACGATTCGATGAATACAATCGTTTCGATGTGTAAATGCTACATATCTTAAGTTGGAACTGCAATAGTATCAGGTCAAAACTGGGCGAGTTCCGTAATTTCATGCATACAACCAATTTTCAGATTGTTTTCCTCATAGAAACACGGTTAGATCCTAACTTTTCGTTTAAGATTAGGAACTATAACGTCGAGCGTTCTGATAGGCCCGATCGAAACGGGGGAGGAGTGGCCTGCCTCGTACATAGGTCGCTCTGCTAAAAAAGGTGCCCAAACCTTAGATCTCAAATAGAACACGTCTGTATCGAGACAGAGAGCGGTCTACGTATTTGTGGCGGGTACGCGCCCCCGGATCTCCGCCTCACTGCACCTGACCTCTTTGCTTTATTATCGCAAAACAGAGTATCCCTGTTGATAGGGGACTTAAATGCAACACACGTCGAATGGGGCGGCGTAACTAACACCAAGGGTAGATTATTTAAGAGGATAATCGAAAATAATCTGGAAATGTCCTATCACAGAAGTTCTAATCCTACCTATCTACGTAGTGACTCGTTCCTGGATATTGCTATTTCCCGGGGAGCGATTAGAACAACGCAACTTCAGGAAATCAATGCTTTAGACTCGGATCATCTCCCAATCAAGATTGGATTGGGACCCTGCAGTCCCTGTATTGCCAAACGACACCGTCGTTTCGTACAAGAATATTGATTAGCGAGAGTTCCGAGTTAGGCTAAGCGAACTAACTATCATTCCTGAGCAAATAATCACTGTACAGGATCTCAAGCGAGAGGTCGCAACTCTTACATCAAATATCCAGCGTATCCTTGATGCAATGTGCCCTAGGGCGGCGATTCGCCCAAGGACAGAATCCCTTCCCGCACCAATCCTTGAACTTATCACTTACAGAAACCGCTTTCGACGTAGATGGCAGAGAAACCGTACACAAATGGGATCCGCTCATATCAATGCGCTGACGGAGGAAATGAGGGTTAAAATCCGGGAGAATCGCGACCAAACATGGGTCGCGTATATTAATAGCGAGAGTAGGGAAGATGGATCTCTGTGCCAAGCGAGTCCGAGGAGGCTATACGCAAATCCCTGTCATAAAACACAGGGGTCATGACATCATGAACGACATAGGGAAAGCGGAAGTCTTCTCGGACTACTTGGAAGACGTCTATAGCGAGGCTCCGGACACCCTACCGGACCAAGGACGCTTTAGTCACATCGCGAATGTGTTCAGACAACACAAGCACCCCATCCCTCCGGCAGATCTTGATAAATTGAGAATCACACCGGCAGAACTCCGCAAAGCACTCTGTCATCTCCCGAGAAACAAAGCGCCCGAACCGGACAATATTCCGAGCCTTATCCTTAGAAATTTTCCCAAGCGGTAATTCGACTGCAACACTTCCCCAAACCTTGGAAAGTAGCGAGCGTCATATACTTCCCGAAACCGGGAAAAGACCCGTCTTTAATTTCATCTTATAGACCAATATCCCTGCTTAACACCCTCGGGAAGGTAGCCGAAAGGCTTTCGAGGTCAGCATAGCACTGTCATGCTGGCAGCGAAACTAGCCACTGACATATATGAAGGGTTCAATAGGCAGTCCACTGCTCTCCTATTGCTGAACATAGAGAAAGCGTTTGACAGGGTATGGCACGATGGGCTGCTCTATAAACTGCTGGCAATTTACAGCATACCGCTGTGTATGGTAGCGCTCATCGAGTCATACCTTGCCGGACATACTTTCTCTTCCAAAATTGGCAGACAATCTTCTAGGAACAGAAGACTGTTAGCAGGGTTGCCACAGAGTACCGTATGGTCGCCGCTACTATTCAGTCTTTTTATAGCAGACATCTCGTCTAAACATAAACAAACCATTACACAAACACGGCCGGTGAGCAATAACATCAGCTACGCACAACTAACAAAACCAAAACCAACCCCCCAAAACACCACACCAAACTCAGGCACTAACATTAAAAACACCAACGCTCAAAACAACAACATCTTTACACTGCTGACTATGTCCGAGGAGGAGATAAAGGCAAAAATTAACACTATCACCACACTAATTCAGAACAATCCGACATTGAGGTTATTCGCTAATCTCAATGGCTAATACACCAACACACTTGTTCTTGATCAGTTTGAACGCGAATTCCCTCTATCCCAAGAGGTACGAATTCGCGGAATATCTGCTATAGACATAGCACTCGTGCAAGAAACCTACCTACGCCCACATACGCATTTACACGTTCAAAAATACACAATTTATAGAAATGATAGAACGAGCCGCAGGGGAGACGGTACGGTCATTTTTATAAAAAACAGCATCACACATGACACAATACGCTCACCACAATCTGATATACTAGAGGTAGCCAGTGTCAAAGTCAGTCTAACTGACGGAGACATGGTGATACACTCGGTATACAGACCGCCAAAAAATAAACTCACTCACACAGAAATAGAGAAAATTTCAATTACACACACCCGGTCCTAGCAGCCGGGGACTTCAACGCCAAACACAGGTCCTGGGGATGTAGAACCACGACTCAAAATGGTACTATGTTACTCAGGACCGCAGAAGCACTACATTACACAATACTTGCTCCCACTGAACCCACACACTTTCGCGGCGAAACAGCCGATATATTAGACATCGCCATCACACACAACATCCCACACAACGTTGTGATAGACAATCTGGAGGATCTATCTGCCTCAGATCATTCTCCGATTGGCATTACAATAAACAACATACACGAGAACGCACGAGCACATACACAAACATTCATTCAATAGAACATATTCAAAAAACACTTAACAGTCAACATAGAACATATCCCGCACATAAACTCTAAGGCAGAGCTGGACAACCATGTCATAAGCTTCACCGAAGAGTTACAAACAGCACTAAACACAGCAAAGAAGACAGTACACACAAGGCAAAGCAATCCATACACACTTCCCGAAAACATAAAACAAAACAAACGACTAAGAAACAGACTAAAAAGACGAGCCAAACTAACAGGCAACGCAGAACTCAACAGACAAGGAAACAGACTAACAAACACAATAAAAACAGACGTGAAAAACCACAAAAACAACAAGTGGACAGAATACCTGACAACACTAAACATACAAAACAACTCTCTATGGAGAATAGCTAAAAACATGCAGCACAAAGGCAAGATGATATATCCGGCGATCCATGGATTGAGAGGAATGGCGTACTCTAGCGAAGACAAGGCTGAGGCCTTTGCCGATTCGCTGGGGTCGCAATTCACTTTGGGAGATGGAGCGCAGGATGTTGATCACGAAGAGGCCATAGAGAGATCATACAGAAGAATCACGAGACAAATCAACGAACTCCCAGAAGACGAAACTCAACAAACGGACACACAAGAAGTTGTGCAACTAATTGCGCAACTCAACCCAAAAAAGGCCCCACGTCTAGACAACATACAAAACAAAGCACTTAAAAACCTACCAGACGTGGCAATACGAAAACTAACATACATAATAAACAAAACACTGCAACTAAACCACTTTCCAACTTGTTGGAAAAAAAGCAAAGATTATACTCATACCAAAACCAAACAAGAATCTAACATTCCCACAACACTGGCGCCCTATTAGTTTGCTCATTCGCCTCATTCTAAACAGACTAAACACCCACGTTACAGCACACAATCTAATCCCAGATGAACAATTTGGGTTTAGAAAAAAAACATAGCACTGAACTCCAGCTTGCCAGACTCGTCGAGGATGCGACTAGAGGACTACAAAGGCGGGCATCGACCGCAGTTGTAGCCCTCGACATCGAAAAAGCCTTCGATAAAGTGTGGCATGAGGGATTCATTCACAAACTACATACACAACACAACCTGCCATTGCCCTTAACACAACTCATTGTCTCCTTTTTAAAACGAAGAGCATTCGTCACACAAATAAACACAGAACTATCAACCACTAGACACATGGAAGCGGGCGTCCCTCAGGGCTCCCCGCTTTCCCCAACACTATATTCACTTTACACTTCAGATGTACCCAGACACCCACACACAAAGCTCTCAATATATGCAGATGACGTCTGCATATATTCAACACTCAAAAATATAACAAGACTCAAATTACACGTACAACGACACTTAGACGCCATAGACGACTGGGCAGAAACTTGGAACATTAAAATTAATAACGACAAAACTCAGGCAATGCTCATTAGCAGTTCACGTAGATTACCTGCAAATCTAAATCTTGGAAACACCGAATTAAGGTGGAATAACACTCTAAAATATCTAGGAATGACCCTAGACAGAAGACTCTCATTTATCCAACATATTCAATACAAAATTAACATAGGCATTGCAGCAAAGCAAGCTTTCTATCCTTTAATCAACAGATCTAGCTCAATGTCAATTAAAAATAAACTACTAATTTACAACCAAGTTATCAAGCCCAAAGTCCTCTATGGTGCCATTGCATACACACACACACACACAAGCAAGACAAACAAGAAAAAACTACAAACTTTCCAAAATAAAACTCTGAGACAAATTTCAAACGCACCATGGTATATACGTAACACCAACATACACGCAGACCTAAAAGTCGAAACAATTCACGAACACCTAAGAAACAGACACGCCAAATTCTTGGAACAAGTACGCTACCACACAAACCCGTTAATTACATCACTTTTTGACGGGGAAGACCGGCCGGGAAGAGCAAGGCGAAAAAGCCTACGAGATCCACCAATAGACACACAATAACCCCACACAAAAATACAAATAAAAATAATATAAAAATCATAAAAATTAAAAACCACCAAAAATAATACTAACACTTACTAACCCATAAAAAACTGTAGTTAAACACTACAGAAAAAAACCCAAAAATAATTAACCCACTAACTCACGCATCATAACATCACAACCACATCTCATAACATTACATCACACATGCCATAACATCACAACACATTACTGCATCCTGCCTGGAGTCAGTCAATGAGAAGATCAACAGAAGGCCATCACGCCAAAGAAGAACGATGCAAAAGTGACGTGGAGTCACTAGCATCATGAGAGACGGTGAATTTTTAGTGGGTATGCCTTTAATGGAGAGCCCCACACTACCCTCCACCGAGGGTGTGCATAAGGGCGCATTTTTACACCTCAACAAAAAAAAAATTAGCTCACTTGATTTCTGCGTACGGAAGCGTCCATGTCTTCGCAATCGACACCGCGGGGGCTCGACCAGCGCCTTGATACTACTGCACCAATACAGGCTAAGTCTTCACTTGTAAATAGTCTATGTTAGCTTTAATTGTTGTTGTACAGTGTGATGTCTTTTTAACGATGAACCCCTCCTCTCGAAGAACATTTAAGCAGGTTTTTTTTTATCAATTTTCCCTGCATTTTCGCCAGGTAATAATGTTACTTACAGAAGACTGTACAGCTTCTCTCTTAGCTTTCGCTAACCACTTTATCGGTAACGACTTTGACGGGGTAACCCAAGTAAAGATCACAATAAAGCAGTACCACGAACCCTAGACCTAAGTAGGTGTTACAATCAGCCCCCCTACGGATGCCTATCTGTTGGCCACGGTGCTGATGTAACAGCTCCAGGCAAAACAACAGTTACAGTTTTAGTATTAGGTTACTTTACTGGCATACTTATTCTAGGTTTAGTAGTTTCATGATGTTAATATTGAAATAAACAAATGATGATGATGATGATGAGACCAATGCAAGAGACCAAAAAGCTAAGTAAAAAAAACAGAGAGTTCAAATATCGTTTTAGAATATATGCATAAACATTTTGTAGAGATTTTTAAAAATAATAAGTAGGTATATCAAATTTTAAATTATTATCTCAGAACATATGGAAGAACAACGAAAATTACGAGAACAAAATTGAAAGTTTTCCAC